>JAEAOA010000992.1:202500-222500 GCA_016746295.1 Potamilus streckersoni | reverse complement strand
ATGCTTACATACATAAACTGTTCAATCAAATAAAATATTAATCTTTTTGGTGATGCATATTTCCTATTTTGCATAATGCAGTGTGTTCGCGAAGTTAACCAACCACGATTGATTTTGTTTTGCCAAATCAAGAGTTCTGAGATTTTTCTGTTAAGAGTACAATCATATTATTTATTTTTTGAGCATGTTTTCAATCGTATTGTTTGTTGAGTCATACTTAATAACAGATATACATAAATACAAAACTGTGCAGCAAAACAGAAAATGGTAATTGTTCTCAATTGACTACAGATTTAAAATATTTAAACAATTTCCTGCTGTGTTTTATACACCAACCCTAAACACTTCTGTCTTATCTAAATTAACATGAGGAATATCAAGTCTATGAATGCTCTTGACAGCGTAACGATTGTTCAGAATCATCAATAAACAATGGGGTGAAATAATAATAATGAGGAATTAAGATGAATATGACGCGTACTGCATGCATTTAAAACTGATATTTTGATCTTGGTCATTATTGTGCACATTTGTCTACTTCCACGACAAATAGAAACTATGACGTTAACACAAATGTGGTGGGCTTATTTGAGATTCATCAATTACAGTGAGTGGTGTGAATACTTTACATATGCGCATAACATCATAATTTTTTTCCAAGAGAACGAAACTATTTGATTTTTGATCTACGCTATTAGGTTAGGTGTAGTATTGATTGCAGTCAAGTCTCTTTGTCTTCATAAACCTCTAAACAATCATTACCCACCGCTTCGTAGGCTGCAAACCAGAATGTCTCAATTGTGTGATTAATTATTTGCTTTGATGCACGAGTTCATGGTCACAAAAAGCACTCGTTCAGATGCACATGAATACGTACAGGAATCCTGCGCTAAGAATGTCTTACCACAATAAATATAAAATCAGTAAGGATGACACTGATTGATATACTCGGATCTGTTATCGTTTTGTAGCGGAAGTTCATCTATGACAAAAAAAAATAAATTATGTGAGTCTCTATATATTACAATATCGATATCAGCATATAAAAAAATGTTGTCGTTAAATTCTTCTGAAACGAAGTTCAAGTACAAGCTTAAAGAGTATTATACAAAAATAATGGCTTCTGTTATAGTCACAAAGAATATGTAATTAAACCCTTTATAATGACGCTTCTCATCAAGATGCGTGATCAAGTATATCCAGTAGGTTTATATACATACATATATATATATATATATATATATATATATATATATATATATATATATATATATATATATATATATATATATATATGTATATATATATATATACATACATATATGCATGTTTTCAGTATTTAAAGGTACATAAATTATTATTCTAACTGCCTTTTTTGACCTAAAATATCTAGTCAAACATTGCGAGCTGGTTAGTGAGGAGAGAGCGGTCTGCATATGAGCACGTTTAGATAAGTTGGACATAATTACTTCTACCGAAGTTACAGGGGGCCCCGAGTGGCCGAGTGGTCTAAAGCGCTGTCCGTTACGGATCACTGCCATCTCACCTCTGTCTGCGTGTGTTCGAGTCTAGGATTCGGCTAATGTAGATATGTGAGAAAGCTTGCCAGTAGCTTCTCGTGGGTCGGTGGTTCTTTCCGGTGATTTCCCGGTTTCTTCCTCCACCATTAATACTGGCCGCCATGAATAGCCTATCGTGTGCTGAAAAATGGCGTTAAGCCCAACAACAAACAAACAAACAAACAGAAGTTACACTAACCCAAATTTGAAAACTATTGAGATATGTTTACAGGCAACTCGGGATATCCGTAGCTTTTAGGCCAATGAAAATACTTTGTATCTTCTGAAGAATGAACCATTGCTTGTTTTCAAATCATACGTTAGCTTTAACAGTATACATAAACAAAAAAGAATGTCGATATGATTAGGTCTACATATTCATTACTTACACCGTTTATAATCTGTGAGTAAGCTTCTCTTATATTTCTTTTCACATTTTCCATTTTCTCCCAGGGATTAACGGTCTTGTCCTTTGAATAATAACTAAAATAGTAAATGTTTTTTAGATGTATAATATTTGTAAAAGCAAGCTTGCCTAATTGCATGAATATTCTTCCATCTGATAAAGAAATTTAATTTATTCAGTATACAAATAATTTAAATTTATTTCGAAGCAAGGAAGTAACAGTGGTGTTTACCTTGCATTGCAATTGAGTGACGTGTCAGATTTCCCATTTTTTACATTTGTGCTACCCAAATCGATTGGCGAGAATTACAAACAATGGAAAATATATCATTTCTAAACTAACATCATTCTTGTTAACTTGAATGCCCCTAGAAGATGCATATGCATGTACAAGTGCAAACATATCTACAAAGATATACGTAAAACATAATCAATACCCATGTGTCTTATCTTATGTCAATTTCAATAGGGCTTAGATAGTTCAACAAGATTTGCCTTGCTAACAATCATTCTGATGAATAGTTAAATAGTTGTTATGTATGCATGTATGTATGTATGTATGTATGTATGTATGTATGTATGTATGTATGTATGTATGTATGTATGTATGTATGTATGTATGTATGTATGTATGTATGTATGTATGTATGTATGTATGTATGTATGTATGTATGTATGTATGTATGTATGTATGTATGTATATAGAGACATTGATAGACAGATAGATATATAGATAGATAGATAGATTGATATATATATATATATATATATATATATATATATATATATATATATATATATATATATATAGATATAGATATAGATATAGATATATATATCTATATATATATATATATATATATATATATATATATATATATATATATATATATATATATATATATATATATATATATATATATAGATAGATAGATAGATATATATATATATATAGATATATATATATATAGATATATATATATATATAGATATATATATATATATATATATATATATATATATATATATATATATATATATATATATATATATATATATATATATATATATATATATATATAGATAGATAGATAGATAGATAGATAGATAGATAGATAGATAGATAGATATATAGATAGATAGATAGATAATATGAATAGTTCCATAAGGATAGCCTGGCAAAGAATCACTGTGATAGATCACTTACTAATCCCATACTACCGAGTCTACCATTACTGCGACCTTGACATGATAGTCTTGCTTTAACTGGCGAGTTCGATCTGTGAAAATAATTTGAAGCAATACTATAATAGTCGTTGACATAGTTCATACCGTCAATAACAAAATTAAGGATCGGAATAATTTGTTTACATTGATGTAATTGAGCTCTTAATAACATAGGTGAGAACTGGTATAATATTACATAATAAGGCTTATTCTGATACATTATGTAATATGTACGTACATTATAGGGAATCCCCCTGCGGGTCCGGGGTTGTAGAATTGGCCCGCCGTGCCTCGCCACGTGTCGTAAAAGGCGACTAAGTAGAGGCAACCTGTTTGCCGTGGGTTGCAACCCGTAACGGAGGAGGAAAGGATCCTGGTAGTTGCAACACACTACTTTGGCCTCTACTTCTCTTAAGACGGGTGGTTGAGATGGGCCCGGTCTCGACAAATCGGCTGGTCACGCCGAGCCCTAGGAAGTCTTAATTATCTCTCTCACCTCCTTTTACTTTATTCTTGTATCTCGCTTGATACCACCGTTGCCCCTATATTCTATTCCTATATCTTTCCCTTTCTTAAATCTTAGAAGACTTCCTAGAAGGCGGTGGCTTAACGGGTCAATCGGGGGGTAATTTTACTGACCTTCGAAATTGGCGACTTCAGGGTCAACCAAAGGTAATTTTACCAACTGAGTATGGTGTTTGTGTATCCCTGGCACTTTAAAAGTGTCCCCTTGTTGGGCTCCTTGGTGGGTGGGGAGCACGGGTGCTGAATCTTTCAAACTGCCATCATGGAGAATTTAAAAAAAACTCCCAAACGTACCAAAACTGTGTCATCAGAGTCGGATGATGAACCATGTAGTGTGGAATCCTTTCCTCGCTTCATGGTCATCCATTCAAAAGACGAAGCTAAACAACTTGCCACATTGTCACCATTTATAGTCGAGAAGACTATACTTGGATTTGTCGGCAAGCCAAAAAGTGTGAAGAAGCTAAGATAAGGTGACCTACTTGTAGAGTGTGAGCGCAAAGCTCAAACTGAAAATATACTGAAAATTAAATCGTTTCACGATATTCCAGTAACCTGCTCCGCCCACTCTACACTTAATACATCAAAAGGCATCATTCGTTGCCGTGACCTTGCTGGAGTCTGCGACAAGGACATCGTCGAGGGCATGAAAACTGAAGGTGTCACTGCAGTCCGTAGAATTCGTATCAAACGAAACAACAATCTGCAGGACACCAACACTATTATACTCACCTTTAATAAGCCCATATTACCTAAAGTGGTCAAGGTTGGCTTCTTACAAGTTAAGGTTGAGGTATATATACCAAATCCCCTCCGATGTTACAAATGCCAACAATAGGGCCATCATGAAGACAGATGCTCTCGAAGCCAAATCTGTGGTTGGTGTGGCGACTCCTCCCACCGGGAATCAGAGTGCAAGGCCACTCCGCACTGCGTAAACTGCGGCAAAGAACATCATGCTAGTTCCAAGGAATGCGACACTTGGAGACAGGAGAAGGAAATCCAGAGGATTAAATACACTAATAATATTCCCTATCCAGAGGCCAGGAAGCTTGTTCAAGCTAGATCATTCCCCGGCCCATCCTTCTCAACTGTAGTAAAGAGCAGCCAGAAAGCAACGAAAGATGCACAAACTCAAACAAACCCGCCTGAACCCCATGCTGACTCAAATATCCCACACTATAGACCGCAGAAAAACTCTACATCGACGCAAACAACATTCAACATTACCTCACCACAAAAATCACCAAATAGCAAGAAAAGGCTTCAAACAAATAGGCATAAAAAAGGGTCTGATGACCCTATAAAAATACACAACAGGTTTGAAGACCTAGAGGACATGGATGCGGAGGAATATGCTTCATGTCCTCAGGGTAACTCCAGATCTAATAACAAAAGATACACCCCCGTACTTCCTCCAGATAAATAACCAAATTATTTGCCACTCGAAAGGTCTAATATACAGCTGAAATGAAGAACACCATTTTACAATGGAATTGAAGAGGACTTAAAGCCAACTTCCATAATATTCTTCTGCTTTTAGATGAACATGATCCTGCAGTACTATGTCTTCAGGAAACATTTTTGAAAAATACAGACATCACACTTAAAAAGTACTCCCTGTTTAACCACTACTCTCAGAATGTTGACAGGGCCTCAGTGGGAGTCTCTGTTATTGTGAATAATAGAGCCCCTCATAAGGTCATTCCTCTAAACACAAATTTACAAGCCATTGCTGTAAGCGTCACTCTTCAGCGAGTGATTACATTTTGTTCTATTTACTTACCACCAAACACTAACCTAGTCCCAAACGAATTAGATACCCTTGTGCAACAACTTCCTGCACTATTTGTTTTACTCGGAGATTTTAATGTCCATAATATTCTATGGCGATCAAATCATATAAGTGATAGAGGTCACAAAATTGAAGACTTTATTTCTAGACACGATCTGTGTCTTTATAATACCAAAAACACCTACATACCTACACCCAGGCACGGGTACATACACATGCATCGATTTGACAATTTGTTCTCCCTCGCTGCTTTTGGACTATGAATGGAAGGTCGCTGATGATCTCCACAGTAGCGATCACTTCCCAATCTCACTTGTAAATCTTAACTCTACAATTGATGAAGTAATTCCACAATGGAATTTAAAGAAGGCCGACTGGGTCAAGTTCGAAATACTCTGCAAAACTAGGCTGAATGAGGACACAGTTTTCAATGTTAGCGATCCCATTCAGCTTTTTACATCTATTCTAATAGCAATTGCAGAAGACTCTATTCCCAAGTCCTCTACCAACTGTAAAAGAATCTTAAAACCTTGGGTCACTAAGGAATGTACGGAAGCCATTAGACTACGTCGAAAAGCATTAAACAAATTTAAAAATCATCCGACGCCCGAAAACTTAACTATATATCGCATTGCCATAGCCAAAGCTCGTCGCACAATCAGGTAAAGTAAACGAGCATCATGGAAGAAATATGTTTCTTCTCTAAACTCTCGTTCCTCTGTTCAGAAGGTTTGGGATACTGTACGCAAAATAAACGGAAAGAGCAAACAAAACCCTCTCCGACAACTGCAACTAAACAATAACAACTTTAATTCAAAACGTGACATTGCAAATACTCTTGCTGACAGTTTCTCCAAAAATTCATCATCATCTAATTATACCGAAGCCTTCCAAAAACTCAAAGCTCAAAAAGAAAAGTCACGTTTAAAATTCACATCCAACAACTCGGAAAGTTATAATCAGTTGTTCTCATTATCGGAGCTTAGGGAGGCTTTATATAAGGCCCATGATACATCCACTGGGCCTGATGAAATACATTACCAGTTTTTGAAACACCTTTCAGAATCATCATTAAAAACTCTTTTGAAACTCTTCAATGATGTATGGATTATTGGTAATATACCCCAAAACTGGAAAGAAGCAACTGTAATACCAGTTCCCAAACCCGGTAAAGATAGCGAAGACCCCAACACCTACCGACCAATTGCACTGACAAGCTGTGTGTGCAAAACAATGGAACGAATGATCAATTCTCGACTACTCTGGTACTTAGAAGCTAACAATTTAATATCTCCTTTCCAAAGTGGCTTTCGATATGGACGGAGTACTAATGATCATCTAGTTAGACTAGAAACATTCATTCGTGATACCTTTATCAAAAAAGAACATTTAGTAGCGGTATTTGTTTTATTTAGAAAAGGCCTATGACACAACATGGAAGTACGGGATACTAAAAGACCTGCACGATCTGGGTCTCAAAGGCCGTCTGCCCTCATTTATCTCTAATTTTCTCTCTGACAGGGAATTCAAAGTTCGAGTGGGCTCTACCCTCTCCGATACACACCAGCAAGAGATGGGTGTGCCCCAGGGCAGTATTTTATCTGTGACGCTTTTTAACATCAAAATCAATAGTATCACCAAATGCTTAGCTCCCGGTGTTGACTGCTCATTATATGTTGACGATTTTTTAATTTGTTATCGCTCAAAACACATGCATACAATTCAGAGGCAACTACAGCAAAATATCAATAAGATTCAAAGTTGGGCCAGTAATGACGGTTTCAAATTTTCAAAATCAAAAACAGTATGCATGCATTTTTGTCAGTTGCGAAGACATCATGATAACCCTAAACTCACGCTGGATGGAACACTTATTCCAGTTGTTGAGGAAACAAAATTCTTGGGTGTTCTTTTTGACAAAAAGCTGACATTCATACCACACATTAAGAATTTGAAAGCTAAATGCTTAAAAGCCTTAAATTTGATTAAAGTAATTGCTCACACTGATTGGGGTGCTGATAAAAAAAAGTCCTCCTTAATTTGCATAAAACATTTATCCGTTCCATCTTAGACTATGGATGCATTGTTTATGGTTCAGCTAGGAAGTCTTATTTGAAAATGCTTGACCCAATTCATCATCAGGGAATAAGACTTGCTCTAGGAGCATTTAAGACATCTCCGTGTGAAAGCCTTCTCGCGGAAGCGAATGAACCACCTTTATCGCATCGCAGAGAAATGCTTTCTGCACATTATGCTCTTAAGTTACGATCCAACCCTCTGAACCCTGCTTTTTCGGCCGTTTTTCATCTAAATTACAAAGCTTTATACGTAAATAAACCAAATGCTATACCTTTACTTGGTATTAGAATATCATCCTGCTTTGACCAAATCAAATGTAATCTATCTTTAATCCAGAAAACCTTTGTCTCGAAAACACCACCTTGGCTCATTAAGCAACCCCAAGTGAATTTTACGTTACACGATCGGAAAAAATCTGAGACAAACCCTATCATATTCTTGAATTCTTATCATGATCTACTCAATGAATTTACACATTATGCTAGATTTTATACTGATGGATCAAAGGTTGCTGATAAGGCTGCTGCAGCCTTCGTCAGTGGCAAACACATAACCAAAGAGCGTTTGCCAAATGATGCATCCATATTTACAGCGGAAATCAGAGCAAAAGACCTTGCTCTGACATTTATCGAAACTAATCATATTCTAAATATTATTATCTTCTGTGACTCATTATCAGTGCTTCAGGCGCTACACAATATCAAACTAGATAATCCACTATTGGTGAATGTTTTGATAAAAAACTCTGAACTTCGTGCCTCATGCAATATAGTATACTGTTGGCTACCTAGCCATATTGGTATTAGAGGTAACGAAGAAGCAGACCGGGCTGCTAAGATGGCCCTATCTTTAGAACCAACGGATTTTAAATTACCATATTCTGATTTTAAACCTTGTATCAAAATGTATCTACGTCAAAAGTGGCTGGTATCATGGGATGATGCAATCAATAACAAACTTCATGCCATCAAACCAATCTTGGGAGAATGGACTCCTTCCTACAGAACTATTCGTAGGGAGGAGGTTGTCATTGCAAGAATCAGAATCGGTCATACATACATTACCCACTCACACATACTAAAAGGTGAAGATCCACCAGAGTGCGTTCCTTGCAATGTACCATTTACTGCTAAACACTTTATGACCACGTGTTCCGACCTGCAACCTACGCGTGATAAATACTATAATGTACACGACATGCAGGAACTTTTTGATACTATTCAAATCACTAGTATTTTAGAGTTCCTAAAGGAAGTAAATCTTTATTTTAAACTGTAACTTTTTATGACCTTACCCAAACTAATTTTTAACTAATACCAATACCAACTATTATTTACATCTTTTCATCAAGATACATCATTTACATCTCCCGTTGATCGTGAACCAATATCTTTAACTGTTACCAACATTTACCATTTTATATTTATCTACTATGGATTTTTTACTATATCGCTGGTCGATATTGAACCTTTTTACAAATATGACCTACTGTATGGCGCTAAATAGCCTAAAAGTGCTGGTGCGCCGTTAAAAATTCAATCAATCAATCAATCAACATTATAGGGAACTACGGTAATGTAACTGAATTGTTTTCGTGGATTAACTACCATGTTACCTTCTGATCATATCGTACAACCCATTTAGTTTTTTGCACTATAACTGTTCTTACCTTGCGTCTCTCCTTCGTTTAAATCTGCTCGATTTTGATATGGGTATACAACGTCAGCTTTCTCATAACTGTTTTCGTTTTCTTGTCTACTGAACAGTTGGGAAAGCACTTTGAATTCCTTTTGAGCTTTTCTCTTATGTACTTTTGATGTATCTGTAATGTTAGATACGATTACTGAAAATTACTGTGATGTATGTTTAATTGCAGTATCCTTATTTCTTCACTGTTCTTTCGTTGATACAAAAAAAAAATCAAGTTAAACGAAAGTCTCTCAAAAATATACAAAGGCTTCAGGTACATATATCTATTTTTCTTTATTCGGGATATAACTTACTTTTTAAAGTGCAGTAACAAAGCAATTGATAGAATATCAGGTGACTCATATTGCTTAATTGGAATTAAATATAAATTATATTCAGAAAAGAGATCAACAGTCATTAGTCTCATTGTTCATTGTTTGCATCAGTTGTTGTTTGGAGAAAACTAAATGCGAAGAATGGGTCTGATTATTGTATATTTTATATCTAAGATGACATCGCTAACCTTCGTTTTTGAAGACATTTTCTTCTTGAATATGTGCTTGGTCCAATAAAAGATATCTTCTGCCAAGAAGATCTGAAATTTCCAAAACGTTCTCCGGACTTTCATCAGTTACCGCTGGTTTAAGATGGTAATTTGTGTCTCCTATTTGTATGTTTCCGCTCTAGTTTAGGGCCGAAAAGAACAAATATACTCATATATTGAAGATGATTCAGATTAGGGTTTCGTTGTTTCTAGTTTTACTTTGAATAAAATTTATGTAAAATTTTCAAATCTCAGCCGTAATATTAAATGGCACCAACGCACATGCAGTTATACCGATATATAAAATGGAGTTATGAAAATACCATTGCTACCGTTTACAAACCGTAAAAAAAGAATTTTAGTACGAACCTAATGATAACGTTTGGATCACTTGGGATATTTTGTTCCAGACTATTCAGTTATATACACAGGTATATATGTCACTTGGCTCTCTAATTACTATACATAAATAATACTATAAAACACATAATACTATCAGGCAGGTTAGAGAATTTTAATTAGTACTCTACTGTACAAACCAACGCATATTCCATTACGACTCAGCACACATCATCAGACAATAATGGCACTAAATCGGTGTTATATGAACTCGTGTGTAGCGGACACCCTCGCAGGACGAACCAGTGATTCATTCTCATATATATTATACGCACTCGTTCCAGGTTCCTATGAAATAAATCAAGGTTTATAGGATATTGTATTACAAAGAATTTTTAATATATACCAATTAGAATAAAAAGTGATATCGTGGGTTATGTATAAAAATGTTTGATAATAGCAGACATAAATTAACAATTTATTACAAATAATACTATCATACAGGTCACATAATGTTAATTTTTATTCTCTGCCTACTATTATCAAACGTTCCTCGATAGAATCGAGGGATAACACTTTCTGTTATGTTTGGTATATTTTTATAATTCTTAGCAATAAAACTCCTATACACATTTTTTTGTTACATATGGATCTGCAACGACTTTACACACACACACACACACACACACACACACACACACACACACACACTCACACAGACATATGTATATGAGAAACAATGATTGGGTGGTCATGCGAGTGTGTCTGCAATGCACTAGTTCATATAACACCGATTGAGTGTCATATTTTGTTCGTGATTCGTGCATAGTAGTGACGGTATACGGGCTGTTGTGTGCAGGCAAGACGATATGGCACCCTCTAGTCGCGGAACTGCTTTCAAAACTACGTAGAGTATGAATTATAATATTCCAATCTGTATGATAAGATTATTTGTACAAAATTATTAATTCTGCCTACACACACACACACACACACACACACACATATATATATATATATATATATATATATATATATATATATATATATATATATATATATATATATATATATTTCGAGTCATACCAAAATTTTCATCATTCCTTTCTCATTCATATTTTGTTACTGTTTGAAACAAATATTACGTTCTTTTAATTAGCTTTCTCTAGCAAAAGGATTTAGTCAATGTTTTTCTTCTTACATACAATAGAATTAGAAAAATAAATGTTTAACATGGACAATTTATATTAATCATATATAGGACATTATATATGCGTAAAGACCTCAATCATAAATGAAATAATACCACAACGAAATTGACAAAAAATATACTGCGATCAATGATTCAAGGAACATAAAATAATTTTAATGCTATGATAAGTAACATTCATAATGGAATATAATGATTTCATTTTTATGGTTCAGCAATAGAAACAAAAAGTTAATTTCAGCTTTCAACGTCTAAAATGTTAATGGATATCACACTGGCCTAGATGGTGAAAATGTTTGATTCGGATAAGAAATATCAGCGAAGTATTTATCTTTTGCTACTTATTCAAATTAAAACATATTTTCCATTTACCAACCCATCATATTCAATAAATTAGCTCAACTTTATATAATTATAATAACGATTCTATTTTAATATACATTACATATTTACGGCTTTGACAAAAGCCACATACATATGTTTCCCAGAATGTTAAACAAACCAAAATCTCCCGCCATCGTACTTATCCAGTACAGTTATGAAATTATATATAAATTGTCGCTACAGTTACTAGCCATAGTCTGTATATTGTAACATAATAGTACACTTACGATGACTCTTTCACACTGTTGATTAAATCTGTTGACACATCTGACAATCATGTATGCCCCGTGTTCCATGTCCTGATAGTAAGCAACGGCCTATTCAAAATAAATACATGAATGACAATTGAGATAGGAAGGTAAAACAAAAAACAAATAGGCACGTATTTCAATCACTATATATTTAGGGACAGATACAGGATAAAAAAATCTTTGACGTAAAAGACAACAACAATTATGATATTTAAGTATGTACTCGTTTCTGTAATATGGTAGTAAGGTAACCGTGGACGAAATACAGTTTTAGATTGATTATGTGAAGTGTGATTAGGTAGTCGGCATTTGACACTTTAATGTCTGTTTATAAAAAGAGAGCTTCAGTGCAATGTAGGTAGATGGAGAGTATATTAAGTTTATAGCTACTTATTTGTTTATCTGTTACTTATTTGTTTCAGTGAAGAAAGAGTTTGAAAAAGTAATTATGGCTTTATTAAAGACCGAATTCTATTTTGACGTCGATTACCCATACAAACACATTATATATATATATATATATATATATATATGTATATATATATATATATATATATATATATATATATATATACACACACACACACATATATATATATATATATATATATATATATATATATATATATATATATATATATATATATCCTTTAACTGTTGATTAATGCATATCTAAACTAAATACACAAATTGGGTTATGTAGCTATAATTCCACTCGAGGATTAGTTTAAAACTTTTTTTTAACAAATAACAAGGAAAACATTGAATACGTATACAAATATCATATTTGGACTCGTGTGTGATACTGACGTTGATTTAATTGTGAAGTTTACTAAATTTCTAAAACACTATTACTAGGTATGTTCTAAGTGCAAATGTTTCATTTAAATGTCTTTTTGTCAAATATATATTAACATTATCGGAGCCCTATCTTATTAAATCCCTAACCATATTTATTGGAAAAAAAACACAGTTTTCTATAAACTATAATTGGATTGTTCGAGTAACGTATCATTCACACACACATGTCACACGGACACACACGCATATATATATATATATATATACACACATATATATATATATATATATATATATACACACATATATATATATATATATATATATACACATATATACACACATATATATATATATACACATATATACACACATATATATATATATATATATATACACATATATACACACATCTATATATATATATATATATATATATATATTATTGAAACTATGTGTGCTGTTAAGTTTCGATGAATGATAAATTAACACATTAATAATATATGACCCACAAAATTAACGGTAAAAATAATTAACGATACCCGTTTTCTAAAGTTAAGTTTATATGGTATATGGTTCTATTGCACTCTACTCAGCTTTCCGTTCGCACTCCCATCTCACACATGCGAAACGAACTAAGTAGAAAGAACTATAATTAAAGATGGATCAAAACCTTTTTCTGAATTTGTGCAGAGTAACCTACAATAACAAAGCGATTATCATATATACTTATATATGCTATGTAAACTTGTATATGCTATATATATATATATATATATATATATATATATATATATATATATATATATATATATATATATATCAATTGAAGCCTACCTCCCTTTCCAATGTTTTTGTTTTTGTCGGTATAGATAAACCATCTTTTGACTTTTCCACAATGTAGATATCGGCATTTGGATAAATCTCATAATTTCTTTTCAACTTTAATGTTAGAGCGTGTGAGCCTTGTTTGATATTGAACGTCAGCTGATGAGGAAGAACAGGGTCGCCAAATATCCGTTTGTCATTGTTGGATCTGGTTGTCACGTCTTTCACCCAGACTGAGGGTGCACCTGTATGTTCTGGAAAAAGGGAGATTAAATATTGTTCAAAAACGAAGTTCATCATACAACTGCCGATCATACAAGCATCACATACTATTTGGACAATAATCTATGTCCCCATAACTGATACTAATAAATAAAGTAAGCAACACGTCGTCATACGAGTTTCAATTTGGAAGTTTACTTCCATAATAAATCATATCCATATATGAAGAACCGTCATCAGGGTCAATCTCAAAAACTCAGCACTTCCTCCATTAATCAGGCATAAACAGGCAATATCTGGTCCCGGGTGTGTCGTAGTAGGTACTAAAATTATACATAATCTACTGACAAAGTCCAAAAAAAATAGTTGCACAAATTGTCTTGCCAATATATCCACGCAACTAGTATCGAGAAAAGTATCGGCGTGTTATAAACAAAAAGGAATATTTTATCATGACATTTATTCCTACACTAAGCGACAGCCTTCCGGTAATCATTTTTCATCCTTCTGTGTTAGAGGTTGAACTTCAACAACTTCACCCCAAAACTGGTTGTACGACACATGGAAGTACAATTGCTTCCCTCAATGCTATCATCCTTACAGCTTGCTCAAAAGGAGTACCCAATGCAAGAACATATATTGGCTAGGTGTTAGGCTGAGAAAAAAATCACATTAGATTCAGTCATATGCAGACAGGAATTATATTAAGAATTTATATGATGCTTTAAAAACGATCTACTGGTCACAGTCATCAAAACCATCTGTCATACATAATGCTGACCATACCAGTAAGCTCACTTATAAAAGAACATATAGCCCGTACATGAGTATAATTCTTCAGAAACATAATCTCAACATTTGTCTTTCAGCTATGATGCGATTGATTGATTGACTGCTTAAAATGAAAATACAAATGGAATGTGCTGATCCTACACAAGTTGACTGAAACAGCGAAAATAATTCACATGATGGTTTCTAGCAAAACTTCTGGACCCCTGTGCTGCTCTTCGATGATGGGTCCTCATGTGGCTGATGAGTATAATACCAGAAACTCATGTCCTGGAACTGTGGAGACCAGTGTTTCCGTGCCCACTAGATTGAACGTCATACAAAATATTGCGTGGCATTCCAGGCTATTAAACTCGAATGACATTCCCAATACATCGTTGCAGTGCAGCCATGCCTATCGCATCGATAGTGGTTAACACTTCTTTTTCGAGCACTACTGGCTTTGTCTTTCTGTCTTGTAATCTGACGCCCATAATCCAGCGCAAGGCTCACATATGCAAACGCTTAAGCTGCTTGGTGTGCTTCTTTTGTGTTATCTAGGTCTAACATAACTATAGGAGGCTTTATACACCTTTATCGTGGAATACAATTGTGATATTCCTGTGTCTCAACACACGATAGCAGGAACGTCCTAGTAATTAGCTGGCGCTGTTGATGCGTACTTTTATCTTCTTGTCTAGTGATCCATTCGAAGACATGACGATACCAAAGTGCCTGAAAGTGATCTACAGCATTCGTTCGGGTGTCTTCTATATACACAATCGTGGTACGATTTCTGGAAACAAGGACAGGTTCGTGAAGTGAGTCCGAATAGTCTGGCGATCTGCTTCAATGTGTGACATGAGAGCAGAATTATCTGCGAAAAGAGCCTCAAGAATACGTTTCTCCATCTATTCTTTTGGACCTGTCATTCAGTCGGCGAAGGTTGAAGAGAGAGTCATCCAGTCTTAATTTTATCTACACTATTTTCTGGAGACCTTGTGTAGCATGGTTCAAGACACATATGAAGAAGAGGTTGAATAATACTGGGACGAGAACACAACATTGATAGAAATGTTGAATGGCTCAAAGACATTCCGTTGTAGAGAACGAATTCCTTCATGCCGTCGTGGATACGTGAAAAGATCGATTCATCTTGATGAATGTCTTAGGCACCATAGTCGTGCTATGAATATCGATAGTGTATCTATGTTAAACATTTCAAAAGCCCTTGTGTATTCTACAAAGACATCATATAAGTTCATGCTTTGGTCACTGCATTTGTTGTATATGTCTTATTATTAAATCATTTCGATCGTGCTCCGGTCTGGTATAAAACCACATTGGTTCTACGGCAGTTTGGATCCGAGACATTAGCAACCAAACGGATGAGAAGGATGCCCACCATAATCTTGCCTGCATTCAACAGATGTGATAAGCTTCGAATGTTACCGCAGTCAGATTTATTCCCTTTGTTTCTGTATAGGGTGGCAATGATAGCGTCTTCAAACTTTATTGGCAGTGCAACAAGAGCCTTATGGACAGCTGCTTTGAAGTGTTGAAAAGTAATTCCATCCGCGTCAGGTGTCTTGCCAGAGTTGATCATGATGACGGCTCCTTAAAATTCGTCCTTGAAAGGTGCATAATAAAACTCTGAAATAATTAGCTTCGAAGTAATTGCGACTAACGCTGAAGTATACTGTGGACGATATGTTAAATAGGTTTGAGAAATGTTCATTCCATATTTGGGTAATATCCTCTTTGTTCTTGACCAGAATAGTCCCGTTTGAAGAGATTAGTTGGTACTGCAGGATTTAGATGGTCCATTGACATCCATCAGGGATCTGAAAACTCTATGGACTTGCTATTGTCCTGATAATACTGGATTCATCTGGTTTGCGGTACCACCAGATATTCTACATAACGCTGAGTTCATTCAGGGTTTTGCTTTGCATGTGATTAAATCTATCACGTATTCAGACTGAGTTCTTATATTAAATATAGGACTCTCACGTTTTCTGAAGGATGATGCTCATCACTTAATTTGTTTAGTAAAACCACAGTTGGTGGAGTTTTCTTTTTGTCCTTTAACAACCTTCGCAGAATCATTCATCATGTCCTTGAGTTATTTCCATTTTGAGGTTGTTTCACCAATTAGAGGACCGTTCGCTGTTTCTAGGTTTTCAATATGGGTTTGATAGTGTTCTTTCACCTGAAGATGGTTCAACCTTGTCGTGTTGAACTTAATTCGCGAAAACTTCTTTTTTACAATATGGTGGGACAATGTTGATATAAAGGATAGTTTTGACTATTCGACGGTCCGTCCAGTACTCAGGTCCACTCAAGGCTCTTGTTTTTCATACATCGATGACATCTCTATTACGGATGATGATATAGTCGATCAAAGGCCACTGCTTGAATCTAGTGTGCATTCAAGTCGCTTTATACTTGTTCGTCTGACAGCATAGTGTGTTTGAAATAGTCCAATTTTTCTTTGCATACATTCTCAGTAGAATCAATCCATTCTTATTCATTTTGTCCGATTCATGCAGTCAGAATACTCAATTCCAACTTTAGTAGTTATGACCCACTCAGGCGTTAAAATCGCCACGTACGAAGAGCTTGTCGCTCGTTGAGGAAGCATTTACTAGGGCATCAAGACTTTCGTATAAGTCTCCTTGTCTTCATCGATGCTGGTCAACGTATTAGCATACGAACTGATGATGGTGATGTACGGTGACTTAGAGAGGGGGGTACGGCGATGCAAAAATCGTTTGTTCATATATGTAGGAACCATGGTGCTTGAAGTAAAAGTGCAGTTCGGATGGCAAAACCGAAGCCGTGGATTTGTCTGCTTTCCTCTTTTAGAAGGTGTAGCTATTATCTTGTTCACAGATAAATCCTCCATCGGCTAGACGTGTCTCGCTAAGTTCGGCATTGTGGGTCTTGCATCGGATTAGTTTTCTGGCTATGTGAGCTATTCTTTTCTGAGGCCTGGATGTATATTTACTGTCCGTGTGTGTGTGTTTAATTTCCATGGAGAGATATTGAGTTTGATTTGCTTATGCTTGTAAAGACGACCGCATTGATAACTGCCAACCGCGGTTAGCCGGCCTGTTAGCTTATAAAAAACATTTATAGGACACCTTTTCAATTCGTTTCCTAGGCTGAGCAGTGCGGACCAAATCAGGGCTGCTCAATAGCCTGGGATACTGTCAGCTTCTTTGCTCTCCTCTTGTCTACAGAACACCACCGTGTAGGTTTAGAACAACGACTGCCATTAGTAACCTCTACCTGTCATTTCGTCCTTTTCCATTGGAGGTGGAATTGTTAGATTCCAAGAGTAAATAGAACGAAAGATGACGCAGGGTTTTCGATTGAAGTGGGTTGCAAAAGAAAATCGAAGCGTAAAGGCGATTATTGTGAAGAAACGGTTGCGCTAGCTGAAGAACCCTCACGCTCTCGGCAGCAGAAGTCATAGTCCAGTGTCAATATAACTCTTTACGGCTGGCAAATTTATTGGCTGCAGTGGATGGCCAGGCCTTGTTTTGTGCTCCAACGTGTCCTTTGTCTGCAATCTACAGTTCATTGCTGAACCTACTTCCAACCATTGGATCTTCTGATTGTTCTCAGCCGACCAGTCGGTCTAATCAGTCTTTGTATGCTGGGTGGAGCAAGTCCCTTATATCACCGGAAGGCTCGAGATCTGCCGGCTACCCTTACCTGGTTTATCACTCCAGTCGATGCGGTTTGCATGGGTGTGGGCGCTGTCGCATACAAAGAGCTATAGATTAGAATTGGTAATCAGAGAAGGAGAAATGTAAAAGAACAAGCATTGGGAAAGCACATGTTCAAACCATCAGAGATACTACCTCTCCCTGTGATCCCAAACAGCACTATTACACAGTTTTGATCCATCAAAAATTACAACTCTAAGTATTGAATATATTCATTCATTAATTTGTGTCAACAGCAAAGCGTACTTACGCCAAGTTATTTTGAAGACCAAAAGAGAAGCCAAAGCAAAATTTAGGAAAATACGTAAACCTGGAATGCAACGTTTTAATTGGCGTTTCTTGCGCTTCATATATGCAATGCATTTTCTGCAATTTCCCGAGAAAGAAAAAGTTTAAAAGCAGACATTGTATTAAGTTATTTAAACAAAATTTCAAAACAAGTGTAATTCCTGTACAAAACATACCAATATGAAATGATAAAAACAGCTGATAATGCTAATGTTGTTATTGTTATAGTGTTTAACGCCATTTTTTCAGCACAAAATAGGCTATTATGGCGGCCAGTAATAATGGTGGAGAAATAATGCTGGTAAACACCGGAAAGAAATACCGACCCATGAGAAGCTACTGGCAGGCTTTCACACTTTCGAACTTAGCCGGGTCTTCACTAGATCTGACGCAAACAGAGGAGAGATGGCAGTGATCCATAACGGTCAGCGCTTTAGACCATTCGGCCACTCGACGCCTCCCAAACATGTGATAAGTAAACTATTATGAAGATGTTATATGGTACATAAAAATACAATGATGTATGCTATTATATGCGTTCTACTAGTTTCCAGTATACGTACGATCATTTTGGAAACTTGTTTCTTTTAAATATATCATTACAAATAAAGGGATGTTAGTACGTTTTATAATATCAAAGTGTATCCTACATGGCTCGATCAATCTGGTTATCAACACCGTGCATGTATGCTTCAATAGGTCCATGAAAAGCATATCTTACGGTAGAAAAAGAAACGGTAATAAAATTATTGGACCAAAATCATATTACAGTAATCATTTGATTTGTCTTAAAAGGGTTGTGTGATGTTGACAAGGTTTGTGCATTTTAACCGATCTAGACTATGACCACAGTTATACCAAATATATTTTGCTGTCGCCAGAATAGAAATTCACTTAATGACACTAATATATATTTCGAACCAAAAACATTTCGAACTCAAAGGAAAGCAAACATTTTACTAGAATCTATGTTGTAGCACTGTGACTCATGTTTTATTTGTTTTCAAATCGTCGTAAGAGTTTTTGGTACTGCCCGACATTGCATACTGCCGTGTGGAGTTGTACAGATTTTAAATGTGAGTAAAATGATATTAGCCCTGAAATGTATAAAATATAAAAAACAAATTCCAACACCATATTTGATAGACAGCCAAACAGATATACGTACCGTCAAAGAGACTCACTGTAGTACCCGAACTTACATAAACCAGGAATCCAAGGACAGCGACAAATATACCGCTATCCATTCTCACAATATAGGTTGGCTGATGTCTATGGAAATATTAATTGGTATAACTAATCAGATCGAGCTATCTAAATATATTGTATAATATATAATAGACCTACG
>JAEAOA010000992.1:67500-197500 GCA_016746295.1 Potamilus streckersoni | reverse complement strand
GGATCTCTTTGGTTCTGGTGGACCTTGATAAACAGGTGCAACTTCAGGCCATCCTAACACTGATATAATCGAACTTTAATAAATATCCACTGCATAGTCAGGAGAATGTATTTCAATCACCGATGATAATGTTAGTTCGTATACAGTAATTGCTATTTTTAATTCTTTTCCAGTAATGGACTTAATTCTTCGCTGAAATTCCTCATTGATTTGCTCTATTTGATAACTACCAGTTGGAATACTTAATACTTTCCAATCGGGAGTTCCATCAGATTAATTCTTATTTGCGAATACTAATGAATTATTTGACTGTAGTCCACCAAATGATTTTGATCTAATATTAGGCCAGCGATAATAAACATTTAGAAAAATCACCAGTTGATGGAGATGTAGTGGATATTGTAAAATCTGCAACGCTAAGTACGGATATACTATATATACCAGTGATCTTTGCAGTATGTTTGATGTTTTATTTTCTGGTGTCTACGATCCAAACCCAGATGCAACTGTATAAACACTATTTCTTATCTGGCTATGAGGAATTTTATTCATGTTTGTTTTATAAATAATATCCGGAATTCCACCGATAATATCGTTGAGTTTGTGTTAATATCAGTAAGGTTTATATCAATATTTGGTGGAATTCCAAAATTCGTTATTAATTCTGTTTATATTTCTGCGAAAACTCAAAAGGTATTCACGTGACCGGTAAAACCAGTTTTGAGCGTGACTATTTCATTACTGATTGGATACTCTTTATCATTGATGTATTTTTTGTAGCAGCATCAAACTCAGATTCTTGTGTTTTTAAGTTACAAATACCATTTTGATACATGTTAAGACATGCACGCATTATACCACCGTTGGTTAATACCTACTTAGATTACTGATCATCAGCATATTTTTTGTTGTGGCATCACTATCTGTGGTTGGATATCCAAGATCTGCAATTTTATTTTTGTTCATAATAACGTCTCCACTGAATACACCGCCAGTCGTCTTGATATCGTTAACTTACTTACCTGATTCTTGTATTTTACCCTGATCAACAAAAGTAACGATATTATCAAACACTGCAGTAGGAATTCGTATAAATACTTCTGGTAGATGTATATTGATTGTCTTTAATCGTCCTTGTTTGTCCTGAAAAATAACCACTTCATTTTGATCCACACTTGTAATATTTAGTAAATCAGAAATATCATTTCTGAGTTGATCGAGGGTTGCATAGATAAATCACCTTGTTGCTGAGCTTTACCACGAGCAGATCTTCCGTAAAAATCTACCATTATATTTACCGATGTCTGTTTAAATGTGACATTGTGGTATATTCATGCACGATTTTATCAGGTGGCTTTCCTGGCGGTGCCATTGATACAGCATTAATTGTATTAAGTACTTCACGACCACCTATTGGTGGATCAGTTATTGTTTGTGTTGGTAGCGTTGAATACCAGATTGGAGCAGTATTATTACTGACATAATGAAGAAATTCTTGTGGTGGCGCTAATCAATATGAATCAAAATAGATAATGCCACCTGGATCAATTGCATACGGTACCCAGTGGGTTCCTGATCCAGTTTTTATCGAGATTAATAATATCTGTGTCAGTATTGTTCGGTTGTTTTGGTAATTCATCGCGCATAAAACTCCTCTAATGTTTTTAGCAGCATTGAGTAAATCAAAATTAGACATATGAGACATCAGTAAACTGTCCCTGGAAGTTTTAGACCTTTTCCGTACTATGAAGGCGGGGTTCCTGGTTACCTGAGACCTTTTCCCTTTGTTTTTGATGTTCGTTTTATTCCCTATCCAGTTGCTTTCTTTAATGCCATTCCAGCAGCAATTCCAACAACGCCTAATGCAGCTGCTTTTGCAACAGCTGGGGCTGCAGCGGCTATTAATGCTGGTATAGCTGCGAGAAGAGGAAATCTTCTACCCGTTTTAAAAGAATCTTTGATAGCGTTTGCAGAAAGAGTAAGTTTGACGCCTTTATTTGATATTTTTGCTTTATTACGTTTTTTGAATTGACGATCGGTCAACGATAATTCATTTGAACCGCTCATCTGTTCCTTTTTTTCAACGCTATTTTTATTCCAAGGTTATTGTTTGATGCTGACTGCAGTCATTTGAGCTGACAAGGAGTCAGGGTAACATTAGCGTGATTGTATGACATTTATAAAATTCATAAATGATCTAATTACGTGTTACATATTTTCTACTGGGGCATCAACGACTTTCATTCGTCCACCAGCACCTTCTAGTAGGATTGATTTATCGATGAGCATAGCTGCGATTGCTCTATAATTAGGAATAGCACCAACATCTCTATTAACACGAGCTCGAAAATGTATATCTACAACAGATTGTCTGGTTAAATATAAATGTTCGAGCGAGAAGTAATAAATCGGATACAGAGTTGTAAAATCTAGCAGAGATATTTGTAAACCAGTATCAATGTTTTGATCACGTCCCACAAACGACATAAGACGATGATACGCACGTGCCACATTATTTTGATCGAAATTTAACAAAATATCCTCGGGTGGTTCTTGATGTCCATTTATTTTTAATGACACCTCAAAAAACCGAGATTATCAAATACAATGATACTTTGTAACTGCGAGTTTGTTCGTTCAGTATCTTGAAATGCAATAAATATGTGTTGCGGTGCAGACACAGTTTGCTGAGAGGCAATCTGCCAAGTAAATAAACTGTTAATATTACTCTGGATAGCATCTGTGTTCATTGGTAACCATGATAACGCTGATTTGCCACATTGATCCATAAAAGAATGTAACCGTTGTTCTTCATATATCGAAGGGTCATCACTAGTATTCACAGGGAAATTTTTGGTTAGTACTATAATACCAGGATCACCAGCGTGTCTCCATGATGCATCATTATCTGTGCTTTTTCGTACGAGTACAACTGTATATCTCCAAAAATAACTTTTCCTATATGTCTGCAGAATCCAAAGATATGTGACAGTGGAATTGCACATGAAAATGTTCTCCTATCACCTTTTAACATCACTTGACTTGATCTAAATCCTAAGTTGAAATCTGGATCTACATTAATAATCATTCTCTCTACATCTGCTGCAGTGTTTCTGGCAAAGTTCTGTGGTCGTCGTATTTCATGTTGCTGGTACTCTAGAGAATTATATGTATCTTTTACAAACATCATTGATGGACCAGCTGATCTTGAATAAGCCTCACTGTATCTTACAAGACCAATTATTGTTGTAGCAACGTCAACATCTTTTTGAATTGATTCAATATTTTTTCCGTCAATCATGTACGTAGCGCTATCAAACAACGCCATAATACCATTATTAACAAAACCAACATTATCATTGGCTGCATATGGTACTGGTGCTGCAGGATTAGCGTTATTTAAAACTTCACCCTCTACTTAAATAAATGCTTAAGCGGGTAGAAAATATCTACTTGTATCCTGAACCTGTAATTCAATTCGTCCACGCTGATCTGGAATTCGGGCGTCATGAGAATAATACTGATAATCGCGCACAAACTCATCTTTAAGAACTGGTGCGTCCATGTCAAATACAGGATCACTTATACGTTTGAAGATATTTATTATAATTATCATCGTCTAAAACGAAGACCACTTCCTGCTATCAGACTAGCGGTTATATTTTCCTTTTTTTCTACTAAGGGTATATTAGCCAACTCTGCTAGTTTTTGATTAGCGACTTGATTTATTTTTTTACTAATATTTGCAGGCATTAATTCAGTGTTAGGTAATTTTACCAGCTGAGGTCGGACTGCTTGAGTTCTGCGTATTGATCGTGCTAGTCTATCTTTAATCGCCGAGAATTCATTACTAGCATCATTACCAACATCACCTATCCCTTTTCGCGAACACCATCAATAGGTGTCATACACAGCTGCTTTGCAATTGGCATTGCTTTTGGGGCTCTTCTTCTAAATATACAGTAGAGAAAAACCAGGTTTTCAACTCACTTTGTTTTTTTTTTACCCTCCAAACAAGTATAAATTATAGTCCTAAATTATCCCCCACCCCACCCCCTTTTTTTCCAAAATAAAACAGGGTTTTGACTCACCCTCCCCCACCTCTTTTTTTCCCCTACTACTACTATGTAAACAGGTATTTTGTAACCAAACAAAACAACAGGTGTTGGAATGCGATAAGCTCTTTACACAGAGGTGACTAATTTGTTAGAACAGCGCATGAAATACAATTATTCTAAAGACGGCAAACGGGTTTTTACCACAAGATAACAGGATGAAAATTAAACTGTGTATTAGAACGTTTCAGTTAACAAGGTGGAAATTAAACTAGCATTAGAATGAAAATGATATTATTTTATATCTCGTTACCAATGATTAATGTTTCAACTGTTGATATTAAAAATATTTCACTATCACGACTATAGATACTAAATTTTACTTTACCACTCACACAGCGACGGGACTCAAACAGGTCTTTCATTTCTGGTTTGTTCAGAGGATATTTTTTGTTGATAAAATATACCTTTGACAGATCGAGATCAATTGTGAGTTTAGTATAGTTTTGTTGGCTAATGGGGCTGTGAAAGTTTTTAAATTCCGTTAGCAACTTTTGACACAATTGTTCGAGATAATTGAAATACATGCTGTCATCAGATCTGATGAGCGAAAGTTTTAACTTGTCACATGTTCCATTAAAACATATACCTGATGTTTCATTATTAAATTCAACTGTCAATTGTTTACCGTCCATCATTAGATATTTGATGTTACTGTTGTAGCTATTTGTCATTGTCAAATTTTCAAACATTATTTTATAAGTTTAGATAAAATTTCAGTTGGAAAAGATAATGTCGAGTATAGATCTATCATCATAACAATACCCAAGGGCAAATGTATCTACCCCATTTTCACAATAGCGTTTGTCATCAAAATTATACAATCCACGTTTGATAATGACATCTGTTTCGAGTTTATGATGATTAGTTCGAATTGCCATAGCTCTCATAAAACTAACTCCACCATCAAGCGCATACCTGTAGTCATCAAATTTCATAAACTTTTTAACAAAATCACGAGGTAGACCTTTGGCTTTTTTCGTTATTTTATTATTATCTAACAATACGGCATACATTTTACTACGTAATCCGATAAAGTATTTGATAGCGCTCGAGTTCATTTCATCTTTAAACTTACCAATAACCTTTTTATTTGTGTCGTCATGAAATTTACTGTCACGTGGATAATCGGAAAGATCAAACAGATGTCGATTATTATACATATCCTGATAGATGTCCTCACATTCGATTTCATATACGAGTGAATCAGTATCAGTAAACAATAATCTACTAGCCGGCCACTGATATTTAACAAAAGTGTAATGAAAATCGTACATCATCCACTTTGATAAATCTAACACTGCAGCTCCAACATAGATCGGCTTGTTTAGTTTTAGATTTGTTTTTCTTCTTTGTATCGCAACAAGATTTTCATTAAATATTTTCATGCTCACAAAATCATCGTCTGACACAAGTTTGTTTCTGCGATTGACATCATTAACTAATTCAATATTTACGCGTTTCCTAATATTCTCCATCGTCTTACCAAAAACGGAATTGTTCATCAGTTTAAAGAAGTTTTTCTCAAACTCTGTTTTCGCTGCAGCTCTTCTTGAAGTGTTCGAGTTAATGTAACCTCTCATCCACGGCGACTGATTAAATTTTAGTACACGATGAACTTTTCTCAACACAAGACCAGCATCGACTGCTTGTTTTAAAACTTTGTAATGCAAAACGTAATTTTTCTTATCAAGTAAATTTGGTACTAGTTTCTTGACCATGGAATGTTGCCTTGGTGATGCTAACGCTTGTTGTTCTTTTGATAACAAACTATAATCTATTACCATCGATTCCGCACAGAAAGGGTAATCATTATGTAATTTGTGTAGCGAATTTGGATAATCAAGATCAACTTCAACGAAATAGGAAACATCGTCGGGTATCTTTTTTTTCTGTCTCTGATAGAAATCGATCAACCTTGATCCAATGATATCCGCTAAAAGGCATTTTTTTTGCCATCGAACCACCGTAAAGATTATTACAATCTAGATAAATTATATACTTCGAAGGAAGGTCAGGGTTATACTGTTTCAGGTATTTGTTGTTTGTTTCAGCATATTTTTTTGTTATCACGCTAATACCACCTCGGATACCTTTTTCGATAAAATTGAACATATCCACATCTGTCAGTAATTCTAACCTTACCTTACTAAACTTTAGCAAAGCATCCCATGACAACCCAGGGGCAGAATAATACCAGCAAGGATCTAGTCCATAATTATTATAACTCACTTCACGAAAACTTTCAAAAACATCTGCTAATAATAACACGTCAGTTTTCAAGAACAAATCATGATAATCACCAAAAGTCTTACAATCAAACTCTTTCCAGATATCTTGTGCATACCTGTACTCGTCATCGGTTATATTTTCGTTTTTAAGTATTGAGTAAAATTTGTCTTTGTCAGGTAAAGATGTTTCATCAAATTTACTCCAATCGTCGAGGTATTCGTATGGAAAAACTCCTTTTTTAGCTAGTAGATTAAATTTATCTCCAAAACAGTCTCTTAGGTTATCAAATTTACTACAACCTTTCACTAACTCATCTAACGAGGCTGCCATAAACTGCAGGCTGTCAATAAAACGTAATTTACCTAGCGTAACTGACATGTACTTTTCAAAATTATTTGGGATGCATTTGATGACGTTATCGAGTTTTAGATGAGCTTTTATCTCAGGATTACCAAAAGCTTCTACTATAATATGGCTATCATATCCTCGAAAATTGTGAAGAATAACCGGAATAAAATCTGGAGCATGAAATTTTAAATTACACTGATTATGAGCCGCTCCACGATACTGTCCAGTCAAATGACAATGGTCATGTACTTTTTTATCATCGTCAAAAGCTTTTTCACAAATATGACAAATTTCTGCTTGCTCGTGATTGGATTCTTGTTGAAGTGTTAATTTTAACATTGGCGTTACTTTTTTCAAATGAGTAAATATATTATCAACTTCATTAATCAACTGCATGAGAAACCAAACAGCTGGATTTTTACCACGATATAATTTGATTGATTTAGATAATCTAGAATCAGTACAACAAACTACCTTATACGCTACTCCACATGGAACATGATTTTGAACTTTTCTTGTACTCGATTGATTAGGATTATTTTCTACACCAAGTACAGGTTGAAGTAGGCATTCGAAATCAGCGTATATGACGAAAGGAATTTTTAGTTTGTGATTATGATGGACAAACTGTAACACACTATCTTTTTTAGATGGCACTGTTATTCTTTGCACATCACTACAGTACTGCAAATGCTTTTGTAATGTTTCATTGTTTGTACAGCCATGCAAGCAGCGGTAACAAAAGAACTTTTTGTTCTTATCCTTATTGTACTGTCTACCAACTAGTCCGTTAAAGTTTTTAATCCAAACATAATGATGTTTGTAGTACAGTAAATTTGTAGTTGATTGTGAAGCTTTTTCTGAAATATATCTCGGATATACGTCCTCCTTTTCATCTAGTCCGAAAACGTTAATTGAAACATTATTCTGCTTTTCAAATTTTGGTATTTGATTTTCTGCCACTGGAAAGTTAATATCTTTAAAATTTAATCTAGACACATGACTAATAAACCGTTCAACACGAGTAGCGTTTTTTTCTGCTGGAAGTAGTGCGGAAAGAACAGCCCATTGGAAACATTTGTTATCTACGTTTTTGATGTTTATACAACATCTTTTACTTTTTATTTTTGGTGGCAGGTCGACGTATGAACTACCTCGTAATACATTATATTTCATCGTGTGAAACAATATTCCTTTGATCATTTCAAACTTCCAACCCGAACCTAATTGACTAAATTCCTCTATTTTTTTCCAAATTTCTTGGTGTATTTCATCAGATAGTGATAACAGATCAGTCCCAAGCAAAATACGTCTTGATTTTGCGTTCATATAAGGTTTTACAATTTCCTTGTTAGTTAATTCTTCCATTATAACTAACTTTGAAAATATAACATGATATTGCACAAATAATCTGATACTTTTGTGTTTTTCGAGCTCACGTTTTACAATTGTCTGTAGTAGGTGGTAAAGATTTGTTGCAGTAAAATTTACTAAATCAATTTGATTATCAAACTGATAACTATTATCAAAACCTGCAAAAGCAGTTGCTATTTTATTAGGTTCTCCCATAAGGCTTCTCTTAGCTATATCACGCAATTTTAACATTATTATACTATAATGTAATATCTAATTGATAATTTTTTCACACTGCGCATGCGCTAAAAATCAATTAGAGATAAAAAATATCACCTATAATATAATGACAGCAAATCTAACAAACACATGTGAGCAAGAAACATATCAAGTTCACCCAAAATATAACTTTATCTCACACTGCGCATGCGCTAAAAATCAATTAGAGATAAAAAATATTACCTATAATATAATGACAGTAAATCTGACAAGCGCACGTGAGCAAGAGATTTATCAAATTCACCCAAAGTATAACTTATACGCTGGAAATGTAATTGGTTCGGTTATTAACATTAAAACTAGAATACCTGTTGGCAAATTAACGTCAACGGGTTATAATATTAGTGTAAAGGGAGATAATGCCGAGAGGATTACAATGTTTAGAAAAGATTTTATTTACACGTTGTTTTGCGATGATATTCCAGAGGGACAGCGTGTATATCATTATAATGGTAAAGTCACTGATGATAATATTGAAAATTTATCCTTACAAGATGAGTTTCAGCCGCACCCAGTATTTGATTTATATGAGGCTAACGATCGCGGTATTATTAGAAATAGAAAAACTAAAAAAGTTCTTAGTACTATTAGCAATATGGGATATATCAGGGTAACTGTTAGAGGAACATCAACAAATCAAGTTCGTTATCTTGGTCATAGGTTTGTTTATGAGGTGTTCAATGGATCTATACCCAATGGTCTTGTTATTAATCACATCAATAATATACAAACTGATAATCGATTGGAAAATCTGGAGATAGTAACGCAACAGGAAAATGTGAGAAAAGGAAAAAATAGTAATGGTATTAATTTTAGATGCCCAATAAAACCTGTTATTTCAAAAAACCTCGAAACGGATGAGGAGATCGAATTCAAATCGATTTCAGCTGCGGCGAAATATTATAAGATAAATCCCGCAGTCGTAAAAATTATAGCTGATGGAGCAACAAAATCAACTTTTTCAAGAGAATACAATGCTAGGATTGGTTTTAGATATGATATTTGATAGCTCGGTTTTAGTCAAGCAATGATGAGCAAATGCTATGATATCATCGTGATTAAATTTTAACGTTGTTACTACATTTTCATTAATTTTATCTTTTTCTGCTTCTGTTAGTAATATTTTATGAGAATCACCTTGCATTACAATAACATCAACACTATAACCCAACAAACATTTTCTTACCGCTTCGGCTAGTTCGTTATAATTTACTATATTAACTTTTTGGTGATATTTTATCTCATCAGTCATCTTATAATAATAAATTAGATAAAAATATATTATAATAATGGACTTGATGAAACGACTCGCTGAACTCTACGAAGAAGATACTAGTGATAAGGTCGTCAGCGATAAGGTCGTCAGTGATGAGGTCACGCATAGTATTACATTTTCCAAAGATTTCGTAGACAAATCTGTTGGTTATAGTGAAGATGATATTTTGTATAACAATGAATCTGATGATGATGGTGAAATAGTCACTGTTGCTGACAGATCTAATTACAGCAGATCAACAACTAAACGGTATAATGTCAAGTATCACATTGCTAAGCAAATAATTAAATTTAATTTTACCGTTGCCGAACAACAACTGTTCTGGCAGTTAATCAAACCTTTTTTAAATATGAAAATCCCAGGCCGACAGAAAAATATCAAATTCGATTTCATATTTGTCAAGATTTTTAATCTAATGACGATCTCTAACGATCGTAAGCAGTATCTAATATCATTATGTAAACCAGTAAAATGTAAATCTGTCAAACAAAAGTATGAGTTAATTTATAATAGCATTATATCATAATCTGCTTGGTTGGGATCCAACTGTTAAATTTATCACTATACCCACGCCATTTGACTAAACTTTTATCCCCTTTTTTTCTAATCACTTTCTCGATAACAAAAACATCCTGCTCAGTTTTCTGTAGTTCTTGTTCATAAAAACTACCTACAATCGGTTCCCCTGCCAGATCTTTTAAAACATATGTTACAGGTAATGTTAAAAGTACCTTATCAACCACAAATACTTCTTCGCTCCAGTTCGGAGTAAATCCTTTTGCAAATACCTTTTTCATCAAAGAAATTCTAACTTTATCACCAACCTTAAATTTATGTCTGCGGTACATGTTTTCATTTGCTAATATTGGATTTGTAACAGCTTTTTTAGGTGTCATTTTGATGGTTCGATGTTTCGTGTTATTATATTCGCTTACGATTTGAGAAAGGTCATCGATGTACCTGTTGGTGTTTTTAGCTGTCATATTTGCTGGCAGTTCACTGTCATATGTAATAGGCTGATCAAGTGCAGTGTAAGTTTTTTCAGTAAATCCTAACAGTTGTGCAATACTTCTTTCTCTTGGTTCAAGATTGATTGCTATATTTTTCAAAGTTATCCTAGTTCGCAATGTGTTATAATTTGCTGCTAATTCAAAATTATCAGCCACACCGTTAGCTTTTGTTATGAGCTCTTTGATCGTCTTGTTTAGATCTTCAATATTATAAGCTCCTTGCGGAATTTTTATTTTTTTGTTGTAGATATTGGAGATGTTGTAATCATAGTAAAATACATTTCATCGTTAACATCATTTTTCACGTTAGGTATAGCATTCCAGGAAGTACAAGAAATTAATCCAATTTCATATTGTTTTGTAGGATCTATTTCTATAGGTGGAATATAATGTACTGAAAAATTTGCGCTATCTTCTGTAGACTCGCTAGAGTTTAGTAATAATGTTGTTTGCATTCCTTTAATATTATATCATTTTACAAAATTAAGTCGCCCCGATTAAGTCGCGGTGTAAAGTTTCGTATTCGTCAGATGTTAATAATTCACTCGATCTTAGATGATCAAGTATGTCAATAATTTCATTATCAAGTTCAACACTATCATTCCCAGCTTCCTTTGACGATATTAATAACATTAATCTACCTATCATTTCAGTAGTTGAAGTAAATACTTTTACACCAGTTCCTGTTCTTACTCTACTTTTTTGTATACGAGATTTATCAAAAGTAAAAAATTTCCTTCTAAAACTCCAACCACTCCCAAAAGGTTTTGCTCTACTATTTTCTGCTGTTTTTTTAAACGTGAGAGCAATGACACCGTTTCTCATTCTATTATAAAGTGGAAGCATATCATCAATTTCTGTAACCGTGTTTATTTCATCTTTAGCAGCAGCTCCGTCTTTAAATATTACATCTAATCTATCGAGTAATTCTTGATATTCTACATTAGTCCACTTGTTTATATCATCAATATCTATTATATTTTCTTTGTTTAAAAAATCATCATATTCACTACCTTTTATCTCATCGTTTGCTCTTTTTGTAAAATAAAGTCTTTGATCTCCAACTTCCATAAACTTTACAGTAAGCTCACCAACTCTTTGTTGCTCCTCTTTGATATCTTTTATATCTCCTGATAAACTTGTTATAATATTTGTTATTCCTTGCGTTGTTAACTCTGCTAATCTTCGCTCAAGTTCCAGCGGATTGTTTATCAATCGATCTGTTTCAGCTTGTCTAGCAGCAGGATCAGCTATATTTGCTGTAAGTGCCTCAATTAATTTTCTTTTTTCTTCATCAGATCTGGTAACAAGTTTTGCAGCAGCTGCTTCTTGTTGTTCTTTAACAATTCCAACCAAACCTTTTTCCTGCAGTTGTTTAAGTTCTTCTTCTAACAGTGGTTTAGTTTCAGGTTGTTTACCTAATAATGCTTCACTAACCGGCTTGAAAATTGTAGCTGTTGCTTCTGTAGCAGTTATTTGCCCACGTCGTGCTTCTTGTACTTTTTGCTTAAGTGATGCCTGAGATTGAGCAAGTTTTTTTAGATCTTCTATGTGTTGTCTGTATCTTGCTCGTTTGTCCATTATTATAATTATAAATTTTATAAAATTGAAACGCTTTACTGTAAGTAACTGTTAATACAACAGCGAAACATTTTAGTTGGATCATTTGTAAGTTTATCAAACAAGAAAAAGTTGAATTTATCTTTTGTAGCATTACGGTAAAGTTCAATAAACTTATCTTTTGTCACGCCACCGCATTGCTCGCTTGCAATATTTCTAACGTCAACATTATCCAATCCTGGAAATAAAATAAAACAACCCGTATTTCGCCTAATAAACCTGTCAACATTATAAAATCCTTGAGCGAGATAAACAGAATTACACTGTTTGTTACGTGACAGTGAGAAATATGATCTTATTTTGTTCATGTCCATGTTGTTTAGCGGAATATCATCAAAAACTACTATCTTATGTTCATCTGCATCAAATTGATTAACTGGAATAAGATCTTCTGGCTGCCTAATTAAAAAAATCTTCACCAGCTTTAAGATCATTACAAAGCTTGTTATTATACTCACTTAATAACTCATACTTATCTTGCTGTGGATTGATTGTGTAAATATAAACTCTATCGTAGTTAAAATTATCACCAAGAAGCAAGTTCATAAGCAAATTTGTTTTCCCCGATCCAGTTCGCCCAACAATAAGATAATGACAATCAGGAAGTTCATTGTTATGTTTATGCTTCACTAGTCTCTCTGTATCAAAGTTTAGTATCGACGATTTTGCCATTTTGTATAATTTTAAACTAGTGTTGATAATTTTATCTAGGACAGTAAATAATGAGTTATTATACAAAATTTGGAACATTATTAGGAGATTTATCCACAGGTGACTTATCCAAATATGCAACTCTTGATCGGCTCAAAAATGAAATCAATAATTTACTAAATCTTACCAGCGTAGATCCAGATGAAGTCGTCATTTTCCAGGACAAAGAAGGACGATTAAAGACGAGTAACGTAAAACTGTCAGATGTAGTTTTACGAAATCCAAGTGGGAATATTGTTATGACACAAAACAAGATTACAGATCTTGGAAACCCAACTGAGGATGGGGATGCTGTCACTAAAAAATACGTCAATGATTGGGACGCTTCAATTACTAATGAAATCACAGCACTCAAAACTGATTTTACCAGTCACGTGAACACATTTTTAAGTTTTCGCAGAAACATAAACAAAATTAGAGATGAATTTTTTGGAAATCCATCAAATGTTAGCATTACACTCGCTAATATTAACACAAATCTCAATGATATTAACACAAAACTCAATGATATTATTAGTGGAATTCCTAATATTGCTGAGAAAACGAGTATGATTAAAATTTCTCACAAACAGCTTAAAAATATTGTGTATACTGTTGCATCTGGGTCTAGTACATGGACGAGGCAAAATAATTCTATCAAATACACTGCAGAAGTTACTGGTATGTATAGATTGTCAGTGATTAGCACAGTAAATTTTAAAATATATACCACATCATCTTCATTACGTAATTTTAATAGGTCTTCCGGAACTGTAATTATATTATTACTAAAAGGTATTGAAAAAGAATTTTCAATTGAACTGGTTGATACAATTCCAGTAGTTGAAGCCGATTATCATTGGTGTTTGGAATTTGTAACTGATTTATCATAACCATGTAAATAAATATTATAATGAAAAAAGTATAGTTGAATTTAATCATATTTCAAAAGATATTTCAGAACAGGATGTGGATGCACTAATACAATATTATAAATATTATCATAAAAAACTTTTGTGCGTGAAAAAATGTTACAAATACTACAACAAGATCCTTCGAGTAATATCTTATCTACCCTTGTTAATGACCAGTTCTGGTATAATTTCAAGTGGGGTATCATTAAATCCCTTTTTGTTAATTATATCTGGTATTGGTGTTTCACTTACAGCGGCGTGTAAAAAAGTAGAACCAAGACTTTTGATAAAAAAGCATGGATGTTTAACATCAATTAAAACTTACAAGAAACTACTTGATCAGATCCGGTCTTACCTACGAGGAGTCAAATATAATATGGATGATTTATTACGTGAATTTCGTATTATTGATAATATGTTAACAGACATTCTACCAATGAGGGTTAGCAAGTATGAAAAAAATATCAAAAAAAATATGAGTAACGTAAAATTTTATCTAAACTTAAGATATAATATAACTAAAATAATATCATTTTCATTCTAATGCTAGTTTAATTTCCACCTTGTTAACTGAAACATTCTAATGCTCAGTTTAATTTTCATCCTGTTATCTTGTGGTAAAAACCCGTTTGCCGTCTTTAGAATAATTGTATTCCACACATGCGCTGTTCTAACAAATTAGTCACCTCTGTGTAAAGAGCTTATCACATTCCAACACCTGTTGTTTTGTTTGGTTACAAAATACCTGTTTACATAGTAGTAGTAGGGGGAAAGAAAGAGGTGGGGGAGGGTGAGTCAAAACCCTGTTTTATTTTGGAAAAAAAGGGGGTGGGGTGGGGGATAATTTAGGACTATAATTTATACTTGTTTGGAGGGTAAAAAAAACAAAGTGAGTTGAAAACCTGGCTTTCCTCTACTACTTATACACTGCACAATATCAACTAACCCTTCTCCGTAGGTTGCCCTGTAAATCGGTACTATATAGTTAATTGCCCTGACCTTAGTTGTTCCACGTTGAGTACTATGTACTATCATTTTATTAAATAGTCATTATATTCAATTACATACTTAGTCTGGTGACTTAGTCATATTAATAATCCTCGGCAATCTCATTAATGAGAGACTTGTACACATTAATATCCAAGATACCGCCTGATTTAAAAATATATGCTGCTTCATTAATAATTTCTGGAGAATTATTACCAGCTCGTTTTCCTCCAATCGGAATTTCTAGTCTTTCAACATCAGCAAGAACATTATTGGGACAACTAATAAGACCAATACATAGACCACTTCCAGGTGCACCAGGAGGTTATTGAAATATTTATTCTTCCTCTTTAATTGGCTTCGGTGGTGCTTTTGAACTTGGTGTAGGAGATATAACTGGTATTCGTGATTTTGGTGATCCTGGATAATCACTTTGTGATTTTAATCGTTTCATTGTTTCTCGTCGTTGTTGTTCTCGTTGTTTTAGCGATTATTGTAGTACTTGTTGTTGTTTGGGGGGTAATTGCATGAAGGTAACATAACTATCTATTGCATGAATATATTCTACATATTTAGGATCATTATTTCTAGCCTGATCAACGTCATGGTGTATGCGAAATAAATATCCATTTGTACCAATCATCACGACCTACAGGTTTATCAGCATATTCAGATTTTAAAAAATGTTTTCTATCACTGAAACTTTTCACAGCAATCGCAGCTAAATCTGTTGCATTTTTAGTGCTTTTAATATCAGCAATAGCATCTTCGATAAATTTAACTTTAAAGTTAACTTGTTCTGGTAGACGTTTCTTTATAGCACCTATTCAGCACGAGATTGGTCTGCATCCTTAGATATTTCCGGGACTGGCATCACAGCAGCTATTTCGACTGGAAGTTTTTCGAGAATCGTTTTTGTTTTCTTAATTCCTTTTTCTATTTTTCAGTTGCTTCAGCTGTTTTTTCTAACACAGGTTGAATACCTTTAGTGGTTTCAACGATAGGCTTAAATAATTGTTTTGTTTCTTCCTCAAACTCAGTTAAATCACTCTGACGCAATTATAATTGTTTCTTAGCAGAATCACGAACAGGTATATATTTTTTAATTGCCTCTAGTCGCTCTTGAGCTAGTTTAGCTGAATGTGGTTTTTCAATACTCATTATTAATGATATTTATAATATATTTAATTGAATTGAGTGCTGATTTCATAGGTAAACAAAGCCCGATAACAATGCTCTGAACAATAGATAAATTATTTCCCTTTGTTCATAAATAACGGTTTATAATCATTAACACAACGTGAATTAATGAACTTATATACATCTGCTATCATTGGTTCTTATCTGATTTTCATACCTTACTCTAGAGTCCCTACATCTGTAAAACAACATAATTCGAGAATATTTATATTCAAATCTCAAATGGCCAAAAAGATGTTTCACTGAAAATTACAGCGAAGCCATGAATTGCAACATATTTTCAATGCTTGTGTACGGATTAAATACATCGTTTTTCAGAAAATTATTACCTAATTATCTGTCATTCACAAACAATTAAATGTCAGCGTACAACAAAAGTGTAACACAAAAAGATAATGGTACATATCTGTCTATATAACCTAAAATTTCAGCTGATTTATGTAAAACATTACTAACCTTTACTGCCGTTGGTATTTAGGTCAAAAGTTATTTATATCTTTGTAAATAACCCTAACGGGTGACAACACTTAATGCAGAAAATACAACCTGATTATATTTTATAGTATATTTTTTGTATATATAAACATATATATTAACTACCTAAACATAATTATGTAAGACACACTCATGGTCTAATGGTTTAACCGTGTGAATGTGGTACATGCGGGTGCGGGTTTAAATCTCCGTGACAGCCAGAATGGCGACGATTTGCGATTTGATGTCAACTTTTCTTTTAAATTGGGGACGAAGTCCAGAAAGATTAAATACACTCAAAAGCCATACACCAAGTGGCGTGGTACATTTTTGTATCCCTCACAGGGTTTACATTAGGGTGAGTGTATTTAATCTGCTGGATGTAGGTAATCTCGAAGTTTATATGTTTGTGCCGTCCACAAAAATTATATATATATATAATATATATATATATATATATATATATATATATATATATATATATATATATATATATATATATATATATATATATAAATATATATATATATATATATATATTTATATATATATATATATATATATATATATATATATATATATATATATATATATATATATATATATATATATAATATATATATTCATGTTCATACAATCGTTATATGTGACCTCTGGTCTTATTACTCGGATGTCCTTGGGCATCCGAGGAGTTCAAAAAGTGTTCTGTGTGCCGTCCTTAACATTAAGTTTTTTAAGATAAGTATATCAAAACCACATGTTCATCTGCATATAATATAGTTCATGTTCATACAATCGTTAAATGTGACCTATAAACGTGCTCTGATGTCATAGGGCAACAGAGGGATTCAAATGAGGTCTGTGTGCCGTCCTTATGTGACCTCTGAACTTGCTCGGATGTCAAAGGGCAACCAAGGAGTCCAAATGAGAATCGAGTGGTCAAACTTAGTCTATGTTGGATTATCTCGCGTCAGACAAATAACTCAGCTACATAAGGTTATTATAGATTATGTGATAACTGAAGAGGTTACTAATAACGATGCTGTAATAAAGAAAAAAGTGTTTTAAAAGCAATGTGACAAAAATAAACGTGACTTTGATATTGATACTAAATTTATTATAAAACTAAAACAACTACAGAATAATCACTGTGCAAGTTGTAACACAATAATTTTATGGCAATATTCAAATAATAATCCAAGACAAGTTACCGTAGACAGAATAAACAGTGATCTTGGTCACACGTGAAAATGTGATGCTGACCTGTCTTGAATGTAATCGACGTAGGGGTTCTAGTTGACATAACACCATTAGTTTCGTAAAACCAGTTGGTGGAGTTTTCTGTTTGTCGTACGACAACCTTCGCAGACCCATTTATCATTACCTTGAGATAGTTCCATTTTGAGGTTGCTTCAGCATTTAGAGGACCGTGCACTGTTGGTAAGTTTTCAATCAATATGAGCTTCATAGTGTTCTCTCACCTGCGGATGGTTTAACTTTGTCTTGTTGAAGTTAATTAGGGTAAGCTTCCTTTTTGCGCTGTGGTGGGACGATGTTGATAACAAGAATATCCTTGACTATTTGATGGTCCGTCCAGTACTTAGCTCCTCTCAAGGCTATTATTTTCCATACATCGACGACATCTCTCTTACGGATGATGATATAGTCGACCAGAGGCTACTGTTTGGATATGTGGTGCATCCAAGTCGCTTTCTACTTGTTAGTCTGACAGCATAGTGTGTTTAAAATAAACCAATCTTTCTTTGCACACATCGTTAGTAGAATCCGTCCATTCTTATTTACCTTTCCGTTTCATGCAGTCTAAATACTCCATTCCATCTTTAGTAGTTATGAACCACTCAGGCCTTAAAATCGCTAAGTACGAATAGTTTGTCGCTCGCTGGGTAGCTTTTATTAAGGCAGCGATATTTTCGTATAAGTCTCCTTGTCTTCTTCGCTTGTGATCAGCGTAGGGGCATACGAACTGATGATGGTGATATACCGTGATTTAGAGAGGGGACAAAGGGATACATATAGCATTTGTTAATATCTGTAGGAACTACTGGGAATTGAAGTAAAAGTGCAGTTCGGATGGCAAAACCGAAGCCGTGAATTTTGTGTTCATTGTATGTTTTCTTCCTTTAAAAGAAGGTGTAGATATCATCTTGTTCACGGATAGATCTTTCATCGGCTAGACTTATCTCGCTAAGTTCGGCTTTGTCGAACTTGTCTCAGATTATTTCTCTGTCTATGTGGGATCTTCTTCTATGAGGCTTGGATGCATAGTGACTTTCCAGGAGTGTGTGTAATTTCCATGTAGTGATAGTGAGATTGATTTGTTTATCCTTGTGAAGTCGACCGCACTAAGAGTTAACTGCCAACCGCGGTTAGCCGGCCAGTTAGTTTATAGAAGAGAAACTTTATTAGACACCTTTTTGACTCCATTCTCTTACTAGGGTGAGAAGTGCTGACATAAACAGGACTGTTTTGTTGCCTGGGATGCTGCCAAATTCTTTGTTCTCATTGTTCAAAGGAAAACTACTACGTGTCTACAGAACGCCTCCGTGTAGGTTTGAAACTATAACTGCCATTAGTAACCTATATCTGTCGTTTCGTACGTTCCCATCGGAGTTGCAATTGCTAGATGCCAAGAGTAGAAAGAACCAAAGATGACGCAGGGGTTTTGATTGAAGTGCGTTGCACAGAAAAATCGGAGCGTAAAGGCGATTTTTTTGTGAAGAAGCGGTTGCGCTGAAGCACTTTCACGCTCTCTGCCACAGAAGTCATTGTCCAGTGGCCCGATAACCCGTTACGGATGGCAACTTTAATGGCTGCAGTGGATGGCCAGGTCTTGTTTTGTGCTCCAACGTGTCTTCTGTCTACATTCCACAGTGCATTTCTTAACCTCCTTTCAACCGTTGAATCTTCTGATTGATCTCATCCAACCAGTCAGCCAGATCAGTCTTTGTATGCTATGTTGAGCAAGTCTCTTATATCACCGGAAGGCTCGAGATTTAACGGCTACCCTTACCTGGTTTATCCCTCCAGTCGAAGCGGTTTGCATGGGTGTGGAAGTTGTCGCATACAAACAGCTACAGGGAGCTACAGGTTAGAGTTGGTAATCAGGGAAGGACCAGTGTGGAAGAATAATTCTTGGGAAAGCACATGCTCCAACCATCAGAGACACTACCATTCCATGAGATCCCAAACAGCACTATTACACAGTTTTAATTCATTAAAAATTAAATCTCTAAGTATTGAATAAATTCATTCCTTAATTCATGTGAACAGCAAAGCCTACAATCGCTAAGTTATTTTGAAGACCAATAGAGATGCCGAAGCAAAATTTAGGAAAATACGTAAACCGGGAAAACAACGTTTTAGTTGGCGTTTCTTGCGCTACATATCTGCAGTTTCCCGAGAGTGAAGACGTTTAAAAGCAGACATTGTACTAAATTGCTTAAACAAAAGTATAAAACCAGTGTAGTTCCTGTACAAAGCATAACAAAATTAAATGTTAATCAAACAACTGATAATGTTATTGTTATTGTTATAATGTTTAACGCCGTTTTTAAGCACAAGATAGGCTATACATGGCGGCTAGTATTAATGGTGGAGGAAGAACCCCGGGAAGAAACACCGAACCATGAGAAGCTACTGGCAGGCTTTCTCAACTATCCATGTTAGCCGGATCTGGATTCGAACTCACGCAGAGATGAGATGGCAGTGATCCATAACGGTCAGCGCTTTAGACCATTCGGCCACTCGGGGACCCCAAACAGCTGATAAGTAAACTACTATGAAGATATTATATGGTTCATAAAAATTCAATGATGTATGTTATTATATGCGTTCTAATATTTCCAGTATACGTACAATTATTTTGGAAACTTGTTTCTACCTCAATATATGACTAAAAAGAACGTGGCTACGGCCACAGTTATACCAAATATATTTTGCGGTAGCTAGAAAAGAATATAAATTTTATAAATTCACATAAGGGAATGAATATATATTTCCAGCCAGAAAAATTTAAACTTAAAGAAAAGCAAACGTTTACTAGAATCTATGTAGCAGCACTGTGACTCAGGTTTTACTTGTCTTCAAATCGTCGTAATATTTGTTGGTACTGCCAGACATTGCATACAGCAGTGTGGAGTTGTATAGATTTTAAAGGTGAGTAAAATGTTATTAGCCATGAAATGTATAAAATATAAAAAAAATCTCCGACACCATATTCAGACAGACAGGTATAGGTACCGTCAAAGAGACCCACATTAGTACTCCAGGTTACATAAACAATGAATCAATGGATATCAGCAAATATACCGCTATACATTATCGCTGCATTAGGTCGGTTGATGTCTATGGAAATATTAATTGGTATAACTGATGAAATCGAGCTATAATATATAGGCATAAGTTATAAAGGTCAAGATATTTTGTTCTAGCGACAGGTCGATTTGTTTTCGATTATATAATATAAAGTCAGTTGTAATAAGTGGCAGAGGGACAGCTGATTATATATATATATATATATATATATATATATATATATATATATATATATATATATATATATATATATATATATATATAAACGAACCAGCGACCTCCAGTATCCGAGGCAGACGCTCAAACCACTAGGCCACCGGAGCAGACTATATGCTCTGTATGATTTTGTGTTTGTGCGGGATGTTGTTTTTGCTTTTATTTTGTTATTATTTTATCCCCCTCTTTTTCTGGGCACACTTTGTCTAGTTTGTAACTAGCCTATAGTCACAAACAAAATACCAAAAGACGCGAAACGAATAAGTTGTTAAATCACTGGCAAAACATTTAATTATCAATGTTAAGAAGGACAATTTAAAAAAAAATTAGTCCAAGTTACACAAAAATAAGTTCCAATAAAATCAAAAGGAATGAAACGTATCTTTAAAGGTAGACCTGAGACCCATGTATCACTTAAATCTAAATTATTAAACATCATGATTCATATAGAATCTGAAAATGTATACCGTATGCAAACAACTGATGGCGAGATATTTTGTTTAAATGTACATGTTATAAATTTTCACCGTAAGCCAAGTGCAACTGCGGCAGTGTCCCTAAGAGCAGGCAGTGGGAAATCACAAGACGAACCCGAATTGATAGGAACCATTGTTATAACGTTGTCAAGTTTGAAGCGTCTCTGGATGGTATTATGATTGCGTGTATTGCTCGGTTTGGGCAAGTGGTGTATCATTTGTGGATGTAACAATACACCAAAAGATGGTGCTTCCTTATACTTGTTTCCCTCGAATAGTAACTATAAAAGACTTTGGTCCCAGTTTGTGCTGCTGACAAGAGCGTATTGGAAAAAGCCTTCAAAACATGCGACAATCTGTAGTGAGCATTTTCAACCCGATTCTTTTGGGCCCAGTCAAAGTTTGATGGCTACGTTTGAAATAAAGGAAAAAGACCCTACTCTTTTTGCTAACGCAGTATCATCTATTATGCAACGATGCATAGCATGCTCATAGCTCTGATGCGGACAAAAGTCACCCACCCACCAGAACCAATAGCTTAGACCAGACACCCAAGTGCTCGAGATCGGTATACAAGAAGAGGTATGGATAACGGGTAATATATAGACACTCAAAGTAAAATTCCGAAGCATCAATGATTGTCGTCTCCTATAATTATGTATGGGTAGTGCCAACCTACTCTCCTGGTTCGCACAAAAATATGTAAGATAAATAATCCAGCAAGTCAGAATTATAGAACAAAATCGTTTGAAAACCAGTGATAATTGCATATTTTCGACATGGTGTTTGATAATTTATGGCAAACATCCATAAGGTCAACTTCAAGGAAGTACAATTTCAGCGCAAACATGGTGCATATTCATGAACACCTCTATGCCAACGACAGTGCTGTACTCATTAATGGTTGTAGAAGAAATTGGTTTCATTCAACAGTTGGAATCAGGCAGGAATGCATACTTAGCCTACACTCTTCAATATTTTCCTGGAAAGGGTCTTGACCACAAGGGCACTGTCAGCATCTATGGACGTACAATCTCTAACCTTCGCTTCACAGATATTTATGGTTTTGCAGGAGATGAAAAAGAACTGGTTGACTTGGTTAGGAACCTACACACAACCTCCACAGCATACGGATTTGAGATAAAAAGCAGCACCAATGGCATCAGAGTAGTAAAGAAGGTCCTTGGAAGAGGCTGAAAAGAGTCAGGGGCTTAAGTACCTAGAATCATTTTGTTATTGATGAGGGCTCCAAACCAGAACTACCCTGCAGGATTGTCCAGACAAGAGCAACCATAGAAAAGTTGCGACCAATGTGGAAACACAACAACATTAATTTAATTCCAAAAAATTAAAGTTGCGAAAAATTGTCATATTTATCTTTCTGTATCCTTGTGAAACATCGACGTTTACATCAGAACTACAATGAAGGATTGTAACCTTCAGAATAAGATGGTACCTCAAGATCTGGGGCATGTCATACATTGACCATGTATCTAACGAGGAAGTCCATAAGGAAATCTAACGGTCCATCAGATCCTATGTAGACCACTTGACCACTGTAAATATCGCAAATGAAGTGGTACGGTCACGTCTCAAGATAATCTGAACTGGCAAAGCAATCTTGCAAGAGAGCACGAGGATGCAGCAAAATAGGAGGACAGAAAAAGAGGTGGAACAAAACATTACCATACACAAACCACATCCAGCAATTGTTTATATAATATTATCAAATTTTAGTTCTTAATGTCTCTATTGTAGTCAAGGGAAATATTATGTGTCCTTCAATATATTCATTTCCTAACAATCCTGACAATTTTTGGACAATTGTTTTTTGCATGCTACAGACGAATGTCATAAAAAACATTTTCCCAATAAAATTATTTATCAATGCTGCTGACGCTTTCGTACAGTCCTAGAGAAATAGAGTTTATCACGGCCATATAATCTATTCAATGATAAAATGGCCGTTTCATTTACTCATTTTTGTCAAGTACCCTAGGCTTGTCATGGAAGAAGTATTTTGTGCACAAATTCTGACAAGACACGTATGTAGCTGTCATACGTATAAGAAATAACAGACAGTCATAATACATACAGGTGATATGGCTATGGTGGGCGGTTCACAAACCAAAATATTTATTGGTCATCCGTAACATGATGAATTAATTAAAAGTGATTTAGCGTTGCTATAAAAGTGTTACTGGACCGATGTGACATAATACATGATATATTTTCCTTTCATGATCGCTTGTTGTTATTGTGTATTGTATATTTCAAATTGATATAAACTTTTACGCCATGACCTGTTATGAATTACGTGTACGTTTCAATGTTATACAACATTTAAGTATTTTATTCAGCAAGCATTATTAGCGACTTTGTAGTCAATGTGGAATGTGCAAATTAATTCTGTATTGTCTCACTAATTATAATTCTTCTGGTAAAATGTTGTTTAAGCTTAGATAGATACCTCAGGCTTAAAGGTAAATAGGTAAATATTTAAAATGACTGAGAAACAAATAATGGTTTTATATCAGTTATTCAGCTCTATTGGTGGTTCAAAGAATGAGCCAAGACCAATTTTGAACGGATCAGCTTCCCTGGCTGGAATAATGGTCTAAAGATATTAGGACGCATATTTAAATTACTACAATTCGCACACCTATATATTTTATATTGTTCATTCGATTTCTAGAGGTAATATGAAAACATATTCCCTTTCTTCGTTCAATCTCATTTTATTGATTCTACATAAAAGCAAATAATAGGCGATGCTAGATTATTACAATTTGCATATCTTAATATGGTAGATTCCCTCTATTCCAATAGAATCAGCAAATATGTATTAACACCTAACGAATCCATGTTACTCTGTCACCGACCTTTCAAAATTCATAACACTGTATAATTTTAAGAAACTCAAAACTTATTTTGTCGGCTTTTATACCATTTTAATATACTTGATAAACATGTATTTTATTTGTTGCATTAATAATGCTAATATAATCTATTTTACTTACAAACGTACTACAAGTGGTTCTATATTTATTTGTATATTGCTCAGTATGTGCAAGTCAAATAAGCATTTTGTCGATGTCCCAATTTGTTCAGTATGCCCTCATTAACTACATGTCATGCAATTTCTAGAATTTTAAATAGTAGTTTTGCACAAGCCTTCACACTGTTTTACATCAGGCGCCATGAATTGTACAAAATGATTCATTATATCCTGTAAATTTAACCACTAACTATTGCTAGCATTATCTCTTTTAGCTTTCTTTAATTGATAACTTAATATTTTGTCGTAAAGATATCTCTCCTCGAAATCCTTCGGAATTTTGTTTATTTGTGTTTTATAACGTATTTAATGCGTGGTGTAATTAGGTCTATAAAATGAAATCTGTTTGCAAATTTATTTGCGACTGTAAATGGTAGTGATTATTTATAGCTGAATATTGGTGTGCTCGCATAGACCATTTATTTATAGTTGCTTAAGTTTATTTGTAGAGCTACTTATAATAACATTAATATGGGCTTTATTACGATATTGGAAATTTGCAATTTTTTCCACACTCCACACTCTAATATTGATGCGTTAGCCTTTTCGTTTTTATATATAAGGATTGGAGAGTTATCTTATTCTTGTTCAGTTTTCTTGTGTTGTCTCTTTGTAATGTAAAGTCTGTTTTTTAGGTAATATTTAAGAGGAAAAACATAATATAAGCAGGCATCACATAGTATTACTATATCACCTACCTGATACGAATCAAGTCCACGCTATTTGACTGTCACTGAGTATAGACGTCTATGGGGCATTCAAATAATTTAATCGAAACCAAAACAGCATTTGGCAGGAGCAAGGTGTACTATCTTTCAGCATTTACGCCTAAGGAATCTTATAAAAAAGCCACGTTTATAAAACTAACCAGTCAGCCAAATAAATGAAAATTTCTGAATACATCAGCTATGACTGCCACCTAATACATAGAAATTTATATTACTTAATCGAAACAGATTGACATGTGCCCAGAGCAAAGTGTCCTGACCTTCATAATTTACACATTTAATCTTATATAATAGGTAGATTTATATAGCTCGATTTTATTAGCTATACCAATTCATATTTAGGTAGACATCCACCAATCTAAGCAATGGGAATGGATAGTGGTAGATTTGTTGCTGTCCTTGGACTCCTGGTTTATGTCCGCACAGGTACTACTCTCGGTCTCACTGACGATAAGTTTGTCTATCAATATCCGTCTGTCTGTCTGTCATTACGTATATCAGTCTTTCTCTTTCTCTGTCTGTCTGTATGTCTGTCTGTCTCTCTGTCTATCTATCTGTCTCTCTTTCTCACTCTGTGTATATATATATATATATATATATATATATATATATATATATATATATATATATATATATATATATATATATATATATATATATATATGTGTGTGTGTGTGCGTGTGTGTGTGTGAAAGAGGTTCTGCAATGCACTGTGGAGCGCAGAGTACACCTCAGAGTACAAAATATTACCTGGCCGTCCAATGAACCAAAGAAGCTGTAATTATCTTGCCTCAGGACGACGACATCTTGGACAAGATCGTGATGATGTTTCCACGCAACAGCAGCTTCACCATAATCTTATTAACGCTCAGGTTTTCTTGTGCAAGACTATTCACTCAATACCCCTGCGTCCTATTTCTTTATTTCTTTCTACTCTGCGCATTAAAAATTCCAACTGTGATGGGGCGTGACGAAGTGACAGGGAGAAATTACTAATGACCGCTGTAGTTCCAAATCTACACTGAGATGATCTGTGGATAAATGGTCCTTTTACTTTGAACCATGAGATCAAAGAAGTCCGGCAATCACCCCAGTTGATAGAGCAGCCCTATTTAGGTGAGTACGCCTCACCCTAGTAAGTTAAAGGACAAGAAAAAGTGTCTAGCAGGCTATCTGCTGTTGACAGTTAAAACGTAACTCGGTCAACAACACAAGAATAAACAAATCAAACTCATTCTCAGTAAATGTAACTTACAGACACTCATGGACAATAAAGATGCACCCAGGCTTCAGAGAAGAACAGCCCTCACAATCAGAGAAATATGAAATATAAGATAAACATTGCTGCTCTCAGCGAGATACGTCTAGCCGGTGTAGGATCTCTGCGAACCAGAGGATAGCTACACCTTCTTCTGGAAGGAGAAAAAGAAGATGAACACAAGATCCAAACCTTGGGTTTTGCGTTTTGATGATCTCTGGACAAGAAGATAACGGTACGAAACAGCAGTAATGATCAATTACTTGGTTGTCGTGTGTTGAGTCACATGAATATTAACTGTCTTCCAAGAGAATGGTCAATAAAGCAGTTTTAATAACATACCTTCTATATGGATGTGAGTCATGGAAGACATACAAGAAGCACATCAAGCACTTTAAGAGCTTTCATGCGAAAACATTGGATTTTGGGTGTCTGATTGCAAGGCAGAGTGACGAATTTGGAAGTGCCTATTAAAGAAGGCTTAACCAGTATCGATGCGATGGTTCCGACAGCCCAACTCCGGTGGACAGGACATATCATCCGTATATAGGAGTATCGAATGCCAAGCCAGATTTTATATGAAGTCCTATCTTACAGGAACAGAAAATTTGGTTGTCCGAAGTAGATATTAAAAGTAGCCATCAAGGACAATTTGTTATGCTACTCAGTATCTGCAATTTACCTCGAGTCCCTCTCCAAGGATAGATCTTGGTAACTGTCAGCTGTTAGTAATGGGTATAAAACCTTTGTGGATGCCCGTAGAGTGCAAATCGCCGACACTAGGGAAATCAGGATGGCCTCATCGTCAGGAAACAACCCATTTCTCCAGTGCACACACTGTTTCGAGACATATCAGACTCATCAGCCGCATCAGGACCCATCAGCACATTAATGATTTCATCGAGCTGGTTTCCGTACAACATCTTGTATCCATTTTTAATAAGATGTGTAACATGTATGGAAATATGGCGGATTGATTTTCATTCGCTAAGCTAAATTATACGTTTGGATAAATAATGCGCTTATGACAAGATATAAAACATGTACAAAGACGGAAAATATGTTTGCGTTCACAGAGTTCTGTAAATACGAACTGCAGAAGGGTCATATAACAAAGTACATGTCATAAGCCAGCTGTAAGTGTAATGATATTGTGTGATTTAGTTGGACTTCCGTAAATCCGAATTTGGGTCAAAAATATCATGTCACATAGTAATTTAGCAAAAATATATAATGGTAAGCCTGAGCTTAGGGTGAGAATTATTTTTTGGGTCTATAATATGCAGCAACAAAATCATATATATATATATATATATATATATATATATATATATATATATATATATATATATATATATATATATATATATATATATATATATATATATATACATATATATGTATCAGTGTCAGAAAATGTATATCTACATTGTGACATCACCAGTTGCGTTGATAGATTGGCAATACAACTTTTCCATCACAATTTTGATTTCATCAATATATTGTGGATAGCTGCAGTTACTCCTGCCGCCCAATTTTACCAGTTGGAGTGATCGTAAGTTAGATCTTCCATCAATCTTGATGCTTGTACTGAATTATTGTAATGAACCTGATTGAATCGCTGAATCGCGTCCTTGTACCAGCCTGAGATCGATTAAGCTCTTAGACTTCGCTGTAGAATGTCCTCTATAATAAATGCTCCTCCCAGTGCCTTAGGATGCCCATTTTGAATGGTATGTCATGCATAGAGTACTAATACCTCGAGTGTCTGATAATGTAGGAACTTCTTGCCATACTATCGTCATGAGTTTCCTAAAGTATATTGTGTGAAACAGGTTCAGCTCGATCAACACTCCAGGTTTCTCAGACAAATGAAGGAGTATTTTCTTACTGAACATATTGCCCGGTGATCTGTATCTGATGTCGAATCTTTTCCGGACGAATGTTGGGACAAACACAAAGATACTGTGACCCTGAATAGGACTGATTAAGATTAGTCAGTCATCCACAACACAAGAGGGCAAGACATTATAGAATTTCCAAACCCTTACGATTAATTTTATCTGGGTAAAGTTACCTTGTTTTGTTCCGAAAGACTCCACGACTGGCTGTAAAATGCTTTTTGTTCTGTCAATGAATGCTGTGCATAAGTTTGGGGTATGTTTCTAATATTTATATTTTCGCGGACTCTGTGGCAGAAAATGTGATCGAAGTGATGCACCAGACTGTTTATCATAATGGTAGGAAGGATTGCGCCCGCTAAAAGGAGATGACCCGAATGTTGTTGCATTATTGATATTTGCATATGTTCCAGATGAAGTGGGACTAAGGTGTTTCTTCGTACTTTCGGGATATGGTTCTTACATTGATTCGCAGAGTCAGACTAGGTTCTGTTCAATAAGCGTGTCTCCGGTTTTGTAGACGTTTCCTGTTATATTTTCAATTTATTATTTTTCTGCTCCAGATGATTTACCATAAACCATCAGGTGGATTGTTTTCACTGTTTCAGTCAGCTTTTTAAGATCAGCACATTATTTGTATTTTCTTTTGTGGCAGCCAATCAATTGCCATCATTTATGATAGAAGAATTTTAATTCGTTATGCGTTTGAAGTGTTATGCTTATATACGGATTATATTTTTATGCCATTGAGCAGCCAGGCATTGTCACCACTCAGTCTTATAGATGTTTCGGATGACTGTGATTTAATGATCGTCTTCAAAGCATCATATAAATTTTTAACATAGTTCCTGTTTGCATAGGACATAATCTACTGTGCATTTTGCTCAGCCAAAGACCTAGCCAATATAAGTACTAGCATTGGATAGTCACTATCAGACAGCTGTAAGGATGATTGCATTGTGTGAAGCAATTGTCCTTCCGTCTGTCGTACAATCAGTTTTGGGTTGACTTGTTTAATGTCAACGTCGAATTCAGAAGGCTGAAATATGATTAATAGAAGGCTTGCTCTTAGGACAGGAATAAATAATGTCATGATTAAATTTTATATTTATTTAAATTTTAGTATGCATTTCAAAATGAGATAAAATAATGTGTCAGTGAAAACAATATATATATATATATATATATATATATATATATATATATATATATATATATATATATATATATATATATATATATATATATCGAGATAGTGGCGATACCACTTGCATTGATATTTTTGCAATACAACTTTTAACTACCTAAATTTTGACTTTGTCAGTAGAGTGTGTATAAATTCAGTACCTGCTGTGCACACACTGTAGCAGCCTCTAATTATGTATGCCTCATTAATGGAGCGTGTGCTGTTTTAATTTTAGATTGACGTTGCTGACGGTCTTCAGCAACTTTGAAGTTTTCCTCCGTTCAAAGAGATGCATGTAACATATTTGAAATTTCGCCATGTTATGCAATCCTCTCTCGGACATTCCCAAGCGAATGAGTCATTATTGATATATTTAATGCATGACCTCAAGGAATACTCGAAGTGCTTCTTCCAACCATCGTGAGATCGCATTCCTTCCTTTACGTTGCTTTAGTAAATCGTCTGAAATGGATAGTCTTCTGATATTTCTGTGATTTCAACCGTAAAATGTTGATATCTGGAATGCCTCATCGTGTAAAATTCTCGCTGTAATCCTGTCTTGCCACATTATCTTCATCAGTCTCGTAAGGCAACCGATGTGAAAATAGCTCATCATGTCGTATCAGCACAATTAGGTTTCACAAGTATACAGGAGGACGGCAGCGCAAAATCAGGGTAGACATATCGTTTTCGTTGTAGACTAATACTTGTATATATATATATATATATATATATATATATATATATATATATATATATATATATATATATATATATATATATATATATATGTGTGTGTGTGTAAGTGTGTGTGTGTGTGTGTGTGTGTGTGTTTTCTCTGCATTTGAATGAACTTCCGTTATTAAACTATATTTATTATCCTTTATTCCAGCGCTTACAGGCTCTGCATCAGTCTGGGTGAAAGACGTGACTGCAAGATCCCACACCGAGAAACGGATGTTTGATGACCCCGTTCTCCCTCATCAACTGACCTTTCGTATCAGACAAGGCTCACGCTCTCTGACATTAAATTTAAAAAGAAACTATGATATTGATCCAAATGCTGACATCTACGTTGTGAAAATTTCTAAAGATGGCCTATCTATACCTACAAAAACAACAACTTTGGAAAGGGAGGTAGGTTTCAACTGATGACAGAACTTTCCAAAATATAGAACTCTGATGTACCTCGAGGGGTAAATTTTTCAATTAAAAGGAAGCGAATTTTTTTGCCGACTTTCCTTTTATTGATACATTTATACAGCGAGTTTTCTGCAACTAATATTGCGTACATATTATGTATATATTTAATTATATCATATACAAATACATATGTTTGACATTTGAATGGAGCTGAGTTTGACTACCTGCAAGTGTTTAAATACCGACTGCATGTTCTCATCGCCATCGACCGAGTCCACTAGACAATTTATTTCTGTACCTTTCTTGCCCTAACACAAACATCTTTGCATATTGATAAGTTGATTGTCTTTTTTTTGAGTTTCTAATTTTATTCTCATTGATGAAATTAATGTCAGACAGCGGTAGTATTTATACCTTAAAGATGGATTTAGTGAACAATGTAGAACACTAGATGGATGGATGGTTGGATGGATGGATGGATAGAGAGATAGAGAGATAGAGAGATAGATAGATAGATAGATAGATAGATAGATAGATAGATAGATAGATAGATAGATAGATAGATAGATAGATAGATAGATAGATAGATAGATAGATAGATAGATAGATAGATAGATAGATAGATAGATAGATAGATAGATCGATAGATAGATATAATCGACGACAAAATAACATAATAATATTTGGGTTTTAATTAAGTTATATTTACCTTCTGAAGTTGTTTATTTATTGAAACAAATGATAAAGTTGTAAAATTAACACATGACCTGTCGAACAACATTGCACTGAACTTATCTTTTTATAGAGACAGAAGCGAATACATGCGTAAACAACAAAGAATTGTTTTCTTTAAAGTCAAAAATGTATTACCTATATAACTCACTAAATGTACACTTGTTTAAATGCATTATATTGGCTTTCTCCTTTTCTATCTAAATTGTCATGTATATATTTTAATAGGCCGTTGCGTACTACCAGGACATGGATCACAGGGCATACATCACTGTCAAGTGTGTCAAGAGAATAAATGTACAGTGTGAGAGAGTCATAGTAAGTGTGCTATTATGTTGCAATGTACAGACAATGTCTAGCAACTGCAGCGACAATTAAATATAATTTCCTAAAATATACAGGATAAGTCAGTTGGCGGGTGATTTAGTTTATTTAACGTTCGAGAAATCTTATAAATGTGGCTTTATCATAGCCTTACAAATATTATGTATATTAGATTAGATTTTTGAAATAATTATTTAAACATGAGCACACTCATGAGATAATCGCTTTTATTATGTGGTTATCATGTGTACCAAATAAAGTCCAGACATTAAACTTTGAACCTGACGCGACTACTTAGAGATTATTATATTATTTCTTTGTCGATACTTGCTCCATTATCTGAATCGTACGATGCCAATGTTTACACTCACAAATACTCCAATGAACTCTCTCGAGCTTGTGTAAAGCTTATGGTTGATACGGAAGAATACACATATTTTCCTAAATGATTTCTTGCCTTACTCAATCCATTCTTTAATCTGACAAAGGGTAGTAAGATGTACATGCAGGCAAGAAAAGGTCCTATTTAACATCGCAACACACCGAGAAGAACAACCGATATAGAATCATTGCAAGCAATAAACTACTGCAATATTTGCAGGAGGGATAAATATTGACTTTCGTATGTAACGTTAATAGAGGGAAATGAACTACTGGCTCGAAAAAATATCATTGACAACCGACAATGGTAATTTTAGGAAATAAATTTGCTAAATTTTTCTTAAGGTTTAGTCTTGAGATGCTACTACCACGATGCTACCACGGAAATAAAAATTGTATTTACGTAAAGCTAGATTTGTAAATAAGATTTATCAAGATAAATAAATGACACAAAATGAGTTGTAATGTTTAAATTTTTCATTGGCTTGGAATTGAAGAAAGATTTTCATCGGAAAGTTATATTACATGGCATACCATATCTTATTTCACATACAACGGTAACAATTTTGCGATATAAATTATAACAGTAACATTTAATGTCTGGTACAGTTAGAAACTAGAGATAAGTTAAAGATCGACTCGTCTTCGCCATTTTTTCCTTTTTCTCTGTTGTCTGCTATTACTAATGAAAGTGGTGTTTATTTTATTGAAAATATTGGGTGGGTTAATGAAAAATATGTCTCAATTTAAATAATCAGCGAAAATTAAATACTTCATTGATATTTCTTATTCGGACCAAAATCTTGTTCAGAACCTATGCCAGTGTAATATCCATCACCATTTAGAGATATTAAAAGTTGAAATAAATTTATTAATTCTTCTATAAATAAACATCATTAATGCCAGCAATATATTCCATTTCTGAATGCGACTTGTCATAGTGTTTTATTCTTTGTGGGTTGCCACAATCATTGATCGCAGTAGAAGTTTGCTTGAATTGCATTAATTGGTACTATTTTATTTAAGATTTAGGTCTCCACTCATATATAATGTTACATATAAATCATTTCCATTGTATATGTTAGATGTTTATGTTTCTAAATCTATTTGGAAAGTAATAATTAAAACATCGAATTGTGTTGCAAGAGAAGAATATGATAATTGTTTTAATCAGTAACCAATTTAGACAAGTGATATTTACCACAGGTAAGTTCGAAATGGTTTTGGTTATCACAGGATATATATATAGCTACAAACGATGTATGAGAAACGAATGCGGAAAATGTTTTATCATATGTATGTTATTTGCACTTGCTATTTCCTTTAGGACATATGTATTGGTATCCTTTGAATCACGTTGTAGTATAGGCCCATATTATAGCAGTGAGGTATCAATAAAGACAACTATAATATGCCAGTTATTTATCTTCTTGATAACAATCCTTTAGAATATTCTTTGCTAGCATTGTGGACGGAACTAAATATTTGTGATAGTGTAGATGATTTAGAATATAAGATCGTGCTAATATGTATCAGATTGTTCAAACAAGACCAGTGTAAAAATTGTTTGGGACGGATCTGGGTTCTTAAGTAACACTGTGATAACAAAATTTACAACATGCCGTCTTGCATCTGCAATTATATAATACTGTGTTTAACTACTGTATTCCTGTGAATATATATATATATATATATATATATATATATATATATATATATATATATATATATATATATATATATATATATATATATATATAGAGAGAGAGAGAGAGAGAGAGAGAGAGAGAGAGAGAGAGAGAGAGAGAGAGAGAGAGAGGTGATATACAGACCTAGGACAAAATGTTTAAAGTGACCTAAACTTTACCCTAGTACATGGGTGCCCAAATTCTATTTTTTAAGCTTTGCAAACGGTAACAACGGGATGTTTATAATCACATTTATGATAGATACCAGACACATTTATGATATGTATGTAACTGATGATATGAATGATTGTTCTTTAATAATACATATGACAAAAACAAGAGAAATTATTCAAAGTAGAACTAGAAGCAATACAAATCTTATCTGAATCATTTTCACTGTGTGCATATTTGCACTTTTCCATGCTAATGTAGAGCGGAGACTTACAAATAGGAGATAGGATTTATCATCTTCTACCAGTGGCGACTGGCGATAGTCCGGAAGACTTATTGAAATTTTCTATTATTGGCAAAAGATATCTTCTATTGGACCAAACACATATTCAAGAAGAAAATGTATTCGAAAACAAAGGTTTGCGATATCTTTTTATACATAGAATATACAATATTCATACCCATTCTTCGCATTTTTTTCTCCAAGGATCAAAAGGTGCTAGAAATCAATAAAAGGACTAATTAACTATGTTAATATTTTGAACATAATTGATATGTTATAATTACATTTATGCAATACGAGTTATCTACAGTTCTACAGTTATATTAATTACTTTGTAAATGGAAAGTTTTATTTAATAAAGTAAACAATATCACGAGAAAGGAAGGAAATATATATGTAATTAGAGCCATCTTTTCTGTTTTGATATACCTTCCTTTAACATGATTTTGTTGTGTGTGAAGGAAAAAGTGGATTTCTTTGAATACAATTAAATGTACATCACGGTCATTTTGATTAATCGTTAATCGTATCTAACATTACAGATACATCAATAGTACATAACAGAAAAGCTCAAGATGAGTTTCAACTGCTTTCAAGAATGTTCACTGGACAAGAAAATGAAACCTGTTCTGAGAACGAATATGTTATATTTCCAAATACAAATATAACAGATATAAAGAAAACAAAGATTGCAGGTAAGAATAGTTATAGTGAAAAAAGTTAAAGGGATGTTAGGATATAATTGGACAAGAACATTTCAAGTTAATCCACTAAACAATCTAATTATGATAACTTATGTCAATGTAATGTTAGTAAACATTTGATGCTGCATGACAGTACGCTTTATTATTCAACAATATACAATTTTCCACAGATGTTATTAGAAGTGCAATCACATCAATGTGTACAAATTATTCCCACCATTAATAATTATGTTACTGACGGCTGAGCTAAGTTAACTGTATTTAAAGCATCGCTTCAAATTATTTCCACAGACGAAACTCGCCAGCTAACGCAAAACTATTCTGTCAAGATCGCAGTATTGATAGACGCAGGATTATGGGATTAGTAAGTGCAGCTTGTGCATACGCGATATCACTCTCCTCTGTGATATTATCTTCATATATATATATATATATATATATATATATATATATATATATATATATATATATATATATATATATATATATATATATATATATATATATAATTATATATATATATATATATATATATATATATATATATATATATATATATATATATATATATATATATATATTAACTGTATATATATTCATGAGTCAACACATAATATAAACATCTATCTATCTATCTATCTATCTATCTATCTATCTATCTATCTATCTATCTATCTATCTATCTGCAATAGTGATTTTTTAGAAATGATAGCTTGTTTAAATTATTTAAAGAGTTTTGAACATGACAGAAAATGAAGCACATGCTTACTAATTAAGGGTCACATATATCATTACAGAAATGTTTGCCTTTTTATACAAACATTATGCTTCTATGGATAATCTAATTAAAAAGAATGATAGTAAAAATGGCATGTTCCATTGTTTTAATTCTTGCAATTTGATAGGAGTAATACAAATCATAACAATATAAATTCAGATCCATCACACGCACTTGCAATGCAAAATAAACACTACAGTCATTTCCTTGCTTAAAGATAGAGCATTTAATGGATTTTTATATTAAATATATTACGTTTCTTTGACAGATAGAACAATATCTATGCAGATAGTGAAGATCGCTTTTACAAATATAAAACGTATCCAATTCCAGCTATTATTCAAAGGATACTTCCGATCACACCGTGTATAAAATAGGAATCGTGAAAAGGAAGATAAGAGGAGCTTACTCACACATTCTGAACGGTGTAAGTAATGAACGTTTAGTCCTAATCACATCAAGATAATTTTTAATTTTTCATTGTGTATACTATTAGAGCTAACACATGATTTGAAAACTAGCGATGGTTGATCCTTTAGATCAAAGTATTTTCATTGACCTAAAAGCTGCTGATGTCTCGAGGTACCTCAATGCAACTCGTCCCATCGCATAGTTTGATAATTTGCATTGATGTAACCAAAGTAGATGTAATTATGTTAAAATGTATCCAAACTTGTTCATCTGCAGCCCGCCCTTAACACTTACCATGTCACATTGCTTGACATGATACTTTCGGTCACAAAAGGCAGGTAGAATAATAATAGCTTTACCTTTATACGCTAACACATTAATTCTGACATATTTATGTATGCATCATCACTGTTAACATAACTTAACTCGCGGCTTGATGGAAACGTATATAAGCAGGTTTCCGTACTTAAACGTTGTAATTATAACAGAAGCAATCATCGTCTTATAATACTCATTGAGCAGATGATTATTGTACATCGTTTAAGAAGAATTTAATAAAACATTTTATATGTTGATATCGATATTGTAAAATATAGAAACTTATATAATTTATTTGTATTTTTTCATAGATCAACCTACGCTACAAATCGATAACAGATCCAGATATATCAATCAGTATCATCCTTACTGATTTTATATTTTTTCTGGTAAGTCATTTTGTAAGCATTCGATTCTTGTCCACACTAGTGTGCTTTTGATAGAGTGCCTTTTTTGACCGTGACTCTTGCATCAGATCAAATCATTATTCACAAAATAGTGAATTGTAACAGTCTGTTTTGCACTCTTCGTATATTGAGGCAATGACTATTTTAAAAGATTTATGTAGGCAAAGAAACTCTCATAAATGCAATATTTCAAATGATCCAAAACGTGTAAAAAGAAAGGAACAATCTGTTTATTTTGAAAATGACATTATAATGTTGATTGTGATTTATAAGTGTATTCATATCACTCACTTCAATTGATGAGTCACAAATAATCCCCACAAATATCTGAGATAATATCGTAGTTTCATTTTTGTAATGGAAGTAGACAAAGGCACACATTGTCCCATTAAAGTCTTATTCTGTTTGCAGAGATACTAGAAATAATGATCAGTTTTAAAGGCATGCACAAGGCGAATGTTTTTATTAATTCCTCATTATTAGTATACCTCCTCAGTATCTATTGAAGATTCCGAAAAATCTTGACGTTTTCAAAAGCGTTGACTGACGATACCTGCTTCATGTCAATCTAGATAAGAAAGCAGTTGTTAAGTGAGCTTGCATAACACACAGCAGGCAAATGTCTTATAGAGTTTTAATCTACAATCAATTGAAAAAAGGATCATTTACAGTTTTTCTGTAATTTCTGTATCTATCTATCTATCTATCTATCTATCTATCTATCTATCTATCTATCTATCTATCTATCTATCTATCTATCTATCTATCTATCTATCTATCTATCTATCTATCTATCTATCTATCTATCTATATATCTATCTATCTATCTATCTATCTATCTATCTATCTATCTATCTATCTATCTATCTATCTATCTCTCTTTCTCTCTCTCTCTCTCTCTCTCTCTCTCTCTCTCTCTCTCTATATATATATATATATATATATATATATATATATATATATATATATATATATATATATATAATACAAATCATATGGCGAATAACAACCCTTTCAAGCGTACTGGATCCACCAAGGGATCACGTGTGTCAGGGATTGATTAAAATAGATGCAATAAACTGACGACGAACAGTACGAAACTAGTAACTAACTAGCCTAAGCGCTTTCGACTCTTAATGAGTCTTTTTCAAAGGCAAATACAAACATATATACTTTGAATTTAATGAAGAAAACTACATACAAATCAATGGAACTGCAATGGGTACTAAAATGGCCCCATCGTATGCTAACATGTTCATGGGAAAACTTGACGGTCAGCTCTTAGCATCGGTTGAGCGTAAAACATACCAGTGGGTACGCTTTATCGATGATATAGAAATGAAGTGGCAGTATGGAAGAGAAAGTCTGGATGACTTCATATCAAAGGCCCACAACTTCCATCCTTCAATAAAATTCACGGCAGAAATTTCCAACTCAAACCATGTTTTCCTGGACACAACTACCAGACTGGTGGAAAACAAATTACACACAGACATCTAGTCGAAACCAACCGAAAAACACCAGTATCTCATTCCCAACCAGTTGTCATCCAAAACACTGCATTAGGAACATTCCATATAGCCAGGCACTGAGGATACGCAGAATTTGCTCCGACGATGAAAGATTCCTAGAAAGGTCTGAACAGCTGGCTAAACATTTAATTTACCGAGGCTACGACAAAGACCTGATTGCGGAGGCAATTTAAAGGTCCAAACAAACAAACCGTGATAACCTACTCAGATATGGACAGAAAGAAAAGGTTGATAGGATACCATTTATTCTGACCTATCACCCAGACAATCCTAAAGTAGGTAAAATCATCGCAAACCATTGGCCAACCGTGCAATCGTGAGACATACTAAACCTAATACTTCCGAACAAACCTGTAGTAGCTTACCGGAGACCAAAAAACATAAAGGACATCCTAGTCAGGGCTAAGCTAACGCCAATCGCTAGTCAAAACCAACCTAGTCAATCTGGACCCTGTGGTGATAAAAGATGCAAATCCTGTCAACATACGATAGAGACCAAGACATTCACTAGCACAGTGACTAAAGAAAAACTAAACATATATGGTCCAAACAAAACGAGCAAAACAGAGAATGTGATTTATCTCATCACATGTAAGATATGTGAGCTTCAGTACGTCGATGAAACTGAAAAGCTACACAAAAGGATAAACCTACATAGATCTGATTGGACGACAAAAAAGCTGTACAGAAGCCCGGTCGCAGAACACTTCACTTCCCCTGGCCACACTTTCAGTGATATAATACTTATCGCTATTGCTAACAACCACAGCTGGAGTTCCGAAACCAGGAAGGAAAAGGAATCATACTGGATACGCCGCCTTACAACATTGAAACCAAGCGGTCTAAACCAAGAAGACTAGAAAATGAAAACTATGCACTAGTAGAATTTAACATTTTCTAAATCTTCTTATTATCCATCAATTTTTACTCTAAGAATAACCGGTATAGAATCAAATATCCGGGATATAATCTGCGTTACATAAATGAACAGAAAATAAAAATAGATGTCGCTTTGGCTTGTAGACTTTTCAGTTTCCGCAACTAGTCTATACAAGCGGGTTGTATTTATAGTTTTAACACATGTGGAGACAGCCATGTAGAGGTTTACAAACACAAAGATTTTGTGTTTATTTGTTTGTCGTATATATGTTTTGTATTTGCCTTTGAAAATGATTCATTAAGAGTCGAAAGCGCCTAGGCTAGTTAGTTACTAGTTTCGTACTGTTCGTCGTCAGTTTATTGCATTTACTTTAATTAATCCCTGACACACGTGATCCCTTTGTTGGATCCAGTACGCTTGAAAGGGTTGTTATTCGCCATATATATATTTGAATTTATCTAAACCAGACACTAATTATGACTCATAAAAAACAGTGAAAAATTTCTCAATAAATATTCAAAAATAATTTTTACCTTAGCGCAAAAGCCTAAATCTCTTGATTTTTTAAAATTAATCAAACATGTTCTAGCTTTGCTAAAACAATGCATGATGATATATATGAAAAAGGCATCCAGGAAAGTTTAACATTGTTATTCTTTGATTTATTAAAGTATTTAAAGATTAAATGCATCATTTATTTTACTTAGAAAAGGCTTTTGTTACCATCCCGGATATAAACATATATTCTACTCCTTAGCGAGGTTACTTAGAACAAATACTTTACATTTTTCTCTCCTACGGTTACTCAGCTGAAATTAATTACGATTCTACTTTCGAAAATTTCATTACTTAAATGAATGATAAAAATGCATAATATCTGCTGGACATTATAATTTTAGCAACATATATAAAAAGTTGTAACATAAGCCAATGCCTTTTAGAATTGTATTCAAGATATATTAAAATACAACATAAAATGCATAAAATTAGAAAGAAAATGATCGTCTTTATGAACGGTAATTGAGAATAATTTCTTGGGTTCATTCAACGTGAGGCTTTATAAAATTTGAAAATGTACTGTTCATTATCACCAATACAAGTTCACAAATGTGTGCATACATCATATTTATAAGGTATATATATATATATATATATATATATATATATATATATATATATATATATATATATATATATATATATATATATCCATCCATTCGTCCATCCATCCATCCATAGAGACTGAGAGAGACATTAAGAGGGAGACTAACACAGGGAGATTGAAAGGGAGATTCTGAGTCCTGAACACTTCTGTATAATAATTCCCTTAAATATGTACATGATTAGTTTTATAGTAATGATGTTATTTCTGAACATGATATTTTGAATGTATAACTAATAAGAGACATGTTTATATTTGTACTGATCATCATATTTAACACCAACCTTTATTCTGTAGCATGGCTTTTCTACAGAAGACTGATACTATTCTAAATGAAATATCTTCTAAAATATAATGTTCATCTTTGTTTAATGCACCTGTATCGATAGCCTTTTGCACGTGTCGATGCACTATTTAAAAAAAGATCGAAAAAGTTGTAACACATGGTTTGGAAATCTTTCAACATTTGCCTTGTAAATGGAAACAATTTTTTTACATTTGATGCATTACTTGCATTTCTTACCTATTGTATTTATAGCATGAAGGCTTATTTCCTCAAATGAGCTCAAATGTGACGATAGTGAACGGAAAAAAATATATAGAATCAAGGTCATATTTACTAGATCTCTCTTACTGGGACGTAACAGTCGGCACGGATCATCCACGAAAATTCGATCATGCCATGCTATTTGCCATGTAAGTATACGTAATGTTGTTGATTCCATCGGAGGAATAGGAATTTGTATAAGAAGGGGGGAATTTATAAGGGAATATCAAGTTTAATATTATCACATTTGAGTTTAAAGAGTTATTTAAACATTGCAGCTAATAATGCTGCTAAATTTACTGTCACCAATAAGGATTGTTCTTTTCAACTGACTATGGTAACAGTTCGTCATAATATTTTTAAGGTGATATAAAGCTTAAATAGAAATCTCAAAACATAAGCAACTCGTCGTTCTAAGATCTATAAGTTGATATAAATATCAAAACATATGTAAAAATTAGTCCCAATATCTATAAGGTGATATAAATCTCATAACATAATTAACAGTTCGTCCCAATATATGTAAGGTGATAGTTTTTCAAACATAAATAACAGTTCGTCCCAATATCTTTAAGATGATAGTTTTCTCAAAAATGAGTAACATTTCGTCCCAATATCCTTAAGGTGAAAGAAATGTCAGACTAGGTAATAGTTCGTCACAATATATATATATATATATATATATATATATATATATATATATATATATATATATATATATATATATATATATATATATATATATATTATTTCAAACGTAAAATTTCTGAGTCTATTGTGAATATTTAGGCAATTATAATGTCAAATAGAGCGAAGTCGGCAAACCGCGATGGTCATATTTTTGGTATAACACGTTTAAATATCACTTTATGTGATTCTGATTGGTCTAAAAAAGCCCATAAAATTATTGTGCGGTATTTTCTTTACTATTTGCCTGGGATCGTGGGAAAACGTTTTTATCCCCGCCTTCTGAATGTTTAGATTTTAATGAACTTTTTTTAGCGGCCATTTTGTAACTCGACTCGCAAATAGAAATTGAGGAAATATTATATTGGCTATTTTAAATGGATTTGCTACTCACACAAGGGTTTATTATGTCTTGTTTAATAATATCATCATAAGATAAATGGTATAGAACTACAAGACAACAACGACATTAAGGGGTAAAACGAAGGGATAGCGGGGGTTGGGTGGGATAAGTAAGTATATGAGCAAAATAGATATAGAATCCACCTTATATACAAGCGTGGTTTAAATGTTATCTTAAAGAAGTTTACGAACTCACCTCTGTTCACAGAATGGTCTAGATATGAATGGGTTTACTAACTAATAGATGTTTATCCAACCAGAGCATCTTTACGTAGCATATATGATATGTAAATCCGACACCAAGCTATATTTGTTGAGGTTTTTTGTACAGTCTTCTTTTCAAATCAAACACTATAAATACCAGTTCACAAATTCATTGCGGTAAATGTGGGGCTTTTTGCATCCAGTTTTCCTATTTCACATGAAAATTGCAAGAACGTAAGGTTTACCGGTAGTTCATAAACACACATTTTAAGGTACACGTATATTATACTGTCGTCATGTTGTATTTTGTACCGTATGAACCAATGAGACAGCATCACATCGCATTGATCATTCTGTTTTGAAAATTGATTTTCTGGTGACAAAATGTTCTATTTATTCAGACGGAAGTTTTTTCTTTGATTTATAATTTTTAAAACAGCACAAATCTACTTTACAAATTTAGCTTTGTTCGGGATTATATTATTTGCACAACAAATGAAAAATACACCGTCTGTCAGAATGAACGAAATTGTTCGTTCTTCTATCTTTCTCAATAGTGTACAATAAAACAAAAGCTATGTGATAACAAGAATCTCAAATGGGCCACGACTTAATATTGAACTTATGAAACAAGTTGTTTGATAAATTCATTATTAAATTGTTACCCATTTGAGATCATATATATATATATATATATATATATATATATATATATATATATATATATTGAAATTTTACCATGAAATAATATTCTGTATCATTTGATTAAACATATTCCATCTATATTTTCTGACACAGTCCATGTTATATTCACCATATATTCATATTTCCCATAAAATTAATTATAAATATTTTCGCATAAGTTGATCGCACAACGATTTTTGTCCCTGTAGCAATCTCTTACGATATGATCGTACAGCTGAAATCCTAGCAGAGAAAAATAAATAGAGACACTTAGATTCGGATAGATTGAGAGTAAACAATCTTTGTTTTGTTAAGTAAAGCAAAATAATTCATTTGTACCTGGCTATAAATGCCATTTTATGGTTATGCAGTAAAAATACATATAAGGAATGTTACTATTTTAGGCATCAGTTGCATGTAGGGGCCAACATTAGCTGTGGGACTTATGGTAAGTACGCACATACACTGCCACACACACCTATTCTCTCTCACTATACATGAACATAAACAAACAAACACTGTTTCATTTCAAATCCGAATCATTTATAAAAAAATATTATTGACATTTTTCCCAACATGTAGAAAATATGCATTACCAAAAATGTGCGCTCAAGTTACCACCAACGTATTTGATAGTAAGAATATATATCTGGTCATAAGGGTAATGTCCGTGAAACCCAAACAGGCCCATACAGATATCCTTCAAAATCTATTCCAATTATATGCACTATATAAAAGTAAAATCCTGTCTCAAACCAGTCTTGAGTAAGTTTCATTAGCGAAGGGACTTCCCGCAAGTGCTTGCTTGTTAAATAACTTGCTTATAGTGCTCTCCCATAAACCTCCAAGTCAGATAAATAATTATCAAGGTTTATGAGAGATCTTGTTTCTACATTATTGGATAAAGAATAATAATAATACCTAAGATATAAATGGTTTATAAATGTACCAAGAAAAATGATACTCAATTATTACACTGAGATAAGTATCAAATAAAAAAAAACAATAAAAAGGCCACATTATGTAATAAATTCTATATCTGCCAAAAGAGGCGTTTTTGGAATGACATAATTTGTAGCGTATGCTTAATTTGTTCTTTCTATCGGTACTTCATCTGACAATGAATTATAGTTAGCAAAACCTCATTATTTATTAAAACTTTAATGAGATAGGCGCCCATTCCAAACGACATTCTTTTGAACTGCAGACAATGTTTCATGAATCGCTGAATCGCTGAAAAAACATCAAGATATTTAAGAGATAAAACATGATATTCCTAATGGTCACATTAAGAGATTTTGGCTTTCTATAAAAAATATAAAAATCATTTAATAAGAGAAAGCTGGGCAATTGTTTTCGACCAAGTGTTATAAGAGTTCCAGTGATTTTAACCAATATATCACAGTTTTCGACAAGATCTCATTATTGAAAACAATAGTAGGAAGAGACTTTTTGATATGTCAGTCAAGTGAAAAGTGATACTATGTTATAATATATGAATATCTATAAATATATAAATAGTTATGTATATTTTATTTGTGTCTGAAAGTGTATATATATATATATATATATATATATATATATATATATATATATATATGTATATATATATATATATATATATATATATATATATATATATATATATATATATACACACACACACACATATATGTTAGAATTCGGAACATTTTGAAAATTAAGGAGACTTTTATATACTGTCACGTGGCACAAGAGGAAGTATTTAAAGTCCAACATTTTAAATTTGACATGTTCAAAAATACAGTGAAGTGGTGTTATTACCTCTGTGTTGAGTTCGAACCTCTTACAATCCATACCAAAGACTTCAAAAACGGTAATACGAGATGCTTCCCTTGGCACTCAGCACTAAGAGGTTAGTGTTAAGTCTGGTCGGTATGGTGTCAGGTAATATGACTGATTGGGGCATCATGCCATACGTCTGCTTCATGATGTCCCAGTCCTAGACATCGCTATAAACTAACGCTGCAGGCATCTTAGAGATATTACTGAAAACAAATTGTTAAAGCTACGTTAGAAACCTCGTGTTTATTTATAATAGGATCATTTCAACACTAGATAAGTCAACTTAGGTATTAAATCATGTGGTAGTTACAGCACTGAAGTTTTACAATCGGTATGTTCGAGGCAGTTTTATTTTAAAACATGAACCCCGTAAAAACGGACCTTTTGTAACATAATTGTATGTCACATGATCTGAAATATGTTCACGTTTATATGGTCATGACGTCTATGACAGGTTTAAGTTACAAAAGAGTGGCATTTTTTGACGTCATGCATCTACAATAGCATCAATATTTGCCAAAGGTAATTACAATGCAGCCTATACAATCAAAGGACATTCATATGAGCATTTGCTCGTTAGATTTATTTGCACGTATCTTTATCAAAATACAAAACTGAATTTGTTATATATGCAAATAACTAGTGAATCTAGTTCTTATAGAGTCTTAGCAGCAGGCAGGGTGAACCCTACAAAAGTTTGCTGGAATCATTAATAAAAAAAGGTTCCTGCAGAGGCTGAAAAAAAATACGCCAACAACGCTAAACTAAAGTCTCTAACTTTTTTATTTCCATGCCTGAGGTTAGCTCATCATTGTTGACGTATTTTTTTTATAATTTTGTCAGGTGATTTTATTTACTCGTAAAGCGACCCAATTGTTGTCCTTCACCCTGCCTGCTGCTATTGATAGTCAAGAGGAGTTTAACCAAAGATTTTATCTAGACCAATCTACGAGCGAATGCATAAATTAATATATAAAGTTTAGTTTCTCAATCAAATATATTTCATCCTGATTCGTGAGTTTGAAATTTATTCTTGACAATAATGGATTATGAACACGCAGGTAGATTTGATTTATTGGCTCAGATACAATAAGCCAAGCTTGGAGGAGCTTGAATACTCTACGAATAAAATATGTATCACTGCTAAGCCTGATTAGACTTAGAAAGGTCAACGTGGTAGCTACTGTCAATTATATCGCATACTAGATTTTAGTGCGATGGTGGATGTTATATTCACAATATTAGGTGAAAAATGACGTCCTGTTCCATATGGGTCATTATTATATTTGAGATCAGTTGGAAACGAGATTATTTTTTTCCATGAATCACATATTCTTTTAAAGTGTTTATCAATAAGATTACTAACTGATTTTGTTTTAATTCATCAGAGTTAAATTCAGGTATTATAAATGTTGCCAGTTGCTCTCTTGTAATTCCGAAATATTTTCGAAAAACTATTATAAATAAGCGATCTAGTGTAATTCTCTGAACTTTATCGTCTTCATTAGCTATGTAATTTATAACATATTTTACTCTAGATGGGTTTGATAATCTTTTCTCTCTGTTAACAAGAACATTATTCATGAACTCTAGGTCTGACTCAACTTGATTTAAGTGTTGTAATGGCTCAATTATTTGATTTTTTAAATCATGATTATAAGAAAAAATATTAATACTTGAAAGTAAATTTTGTAGATTTTTAAATACACGTTCATGCTCTAGCTTAATTATATTAGCATATGAATTTATTTCATCAACATCTAATGTTATTATTATACCAATACCTTTCTTGCCATCAATTGTTTTTGTAAAATGATTTTCTACTCGATCTATATAATGCACAACTCTATCAGTACTAGAATATAATTTTCATGGATAAGCTTCGTTTACTTTTCGATATTCTGGAAGTTGTATAAATTTTTTACCATCTGTGACGAAGTCGGATCTCTTTGGTTCTGGTGTAAACTGATAAACAGGTGCGACTTCAGCCCATCTTAACACCGATCTAATCGAACTTTGATAAATATCCACAACACCGACCATAATGTTGGTTCGTATACAGTAGTTGCTATCTTCGATTTTTTTCCGGTTATAGAGTTAATTCAGCGCTGGAATTCCTCATTAATTTGCTCTATTTGATAACTACCTGTTGGAATACTAACTACGTGCCAATCGGGAGTTCCATCAGATTTATTCTTATTGCGAATACCAATGAATTATTTGTCTGTAGTCCACCAAATGGTTTTGATCTAATATTAGGCCAGCTATAATAAACACGTAACTGAGCTAATGCTATATCTTTTACTGGAATTGCAGTTGGAAAGTTAACGCTGAATTCAGGATTGGTCGAACTTATTGATATCATAGTAGTTTTTGATGGCGTCGTATTAGTGACGATCTGTTGCAATAGTTATCTTGAATCAGATATTATTATTATGTTTATTATTTAGTTCTCCATCCTTTCGTTATTGTCACTAGATGATGCGTTATTTTCCATCACGAATGTTTCGTCGTAGGTTTTCGTCATAACGAACTCCTCATCGGATATTTTACCATCACTGAGGTACAAGGAAAGATGTGAGCATAATTTAGTATAGGCGGTTGTTGCTGTGTGTAAATTCATCATGTACTCTCTTAATTTATCATTCTTGCATGTAGATATTTTTTTTAGCGATAATACTGAGAATACCTGCACCTGTTGTGTTCGTAGAAACGACAATCGTTAAAACCGCAGGAGCAGTCATAGTTAATGTTAACAGTGTGGTATATTCATTCACGACTTTTTGAGGTGGCTTTCCTTGCAATACCATGGATACAGCATCAAGCACATTAAGTACTTCACGACCACATATTGGTGGATCAGTTAATGTTTGTGTTGGTAGCGTTGAATAACCAGATTGGAGCAGTATTATTACTGACATAATGAAGAAATTCTTTTGGTGGTGCTAATCCATATAAATCAAAATAGATAATTCCACGTGGATCAATTGCATACGGTACACAATACGTGCCAAACCAGAGATTTTATCGAGATTAATAATACCGGTTTCAATATTGTTAGGTTGATTTGGTAATTGATCGCGCATAAAACAACTCTGAAATTTTTTATATTTATTTTTTTAGCAGCATCTAGTAAATCAAAATTAGAAATAGGCGATATCAGTAAACTGTCCCTGGAAGTCTTAGACCTTTTCCGTACCATGAAGGTGGGGTTCCTGGTAATCTGAGACCTTTTCCCTTTTTTTTGATTCCACGTCCGGTTTCTTTCTTTAATGGCATTCCAGCAGCAGTTCCAACAGCGCCTAATGCAGCTGCTTTTGCAACAGCAGGGGCTGCTGCGGTTATTAATGCTGGTATAGCTGCGAGAAGGAGAAATATACCACCCTTTTTTAAAGTATCTTTTATGGCGCCAGCAGAAGACTAAGTTTGACGCCTTTATTTGTTTTTTGTGCTTCGCTAACGTTTTTGAATTGACGATCCGTCAACGATAATTTATTTGAACTGTTCATCTGTTCTTTTTTCAACGATATTTTTATTCCACAGTTATTGTTTGATGCTGATTGCAGTCTTTTTATCTGCCCAGGAGTCAGGGTAACATTAGCGTTATTGTATGACATTTATAATGTTCATAATTGATCTAATTACATGTTATATGTTCTTTACTGGCGCATCAATGACTCTCATTCGTCCACCAACACCTTCGAATAACATTGATTTATCACTGAGTATTACAGCAATTGCCCTGTAATTAGGAATAGCTCCAACATCTATATTGACACGAGCTCGAAAATGTATATATATATATACAACAAATTGTCTGGTTAAATCTAAATGTTCGAGCGAAAAGTTATAAATCTGATACAGCGTTGTGAAATCTATTTGTGATATTTATAATCCAGTATCAACATGTTGATCACGTCCCATAAACGACATAAGACGATGATACGCACGTGCTACATGATTTTGATCGAAATTTAACAAAATATACTCAGATGGTTCTTCATGTACATTTATTCTTAATAAAACCGTCAGAAAAACCGAGATTATCAAATATCATAATACTGTGTCTTTGCGAATTTACTCGTGTAGTATCTTGAAATGCAATAAATATATGTCGCGGTGCAGAAACACCTTGCTGAGATGATATCTGCCATGTTAATAAACCGTGAATATTACTCTGGATAGCATCTGTTGTCATTGTTAACCATGATAACGCTGATTAACCACCTTGATCATAAAAGAAGGTAGCCGTTGTTCTTCCGATATCGATGGGGACATCACTGACATCCACAAGGAAAGTTTTGTTAGTACTACAATACAACAATCACCAGCGGGTCTCCATATTGCATCATCGTCTGTGCTTTTTCGTACGAGTACAACTGTATGTTTAGCTCCGAAAATAACCTTTCGTACATTTCTACAGAATCCAAAGATATGTGACAGTGGAATTGCACATGAAAATGTTCTCCAAGTTCCTTTTAACATCGCTCGACGTGATCTAAATCCTAAGTTGAAATCTGGATCTACATTAATAATCATTTTTTGTACATCCGCATCGGCGTTTCTGGCAAAATTTCTTGGTCGTCCTATTTCATATTGTTGGTATTCTGGAGAATTAGAGGTGTCTTTTACAAACATCATTGATGGACCAGCTGATCTTGTGTAATCGTCGCTGTATCTTTGAAGACCAAGTATTGTTGTAGCAATGTCAACGGCTTTTTGAATTGATTTAATATTTTTTCCGTCAATCATGTATGTAGCGCTATCAAACAATGCCATAATACCATTATTAACAAAACCAACACTAATATCGGCTGTTTATTCAGTATTATCATCTTTTAAAATTTCACCTTCGACTTCAATACATGCTTCAGCGGGTAAGAAATATCTTCTTGTATCCTGAACCTGTAGATTAATTCATCCACGCTGATGTGGTATTCGTGCGTCATAAGAATAATACTTATAATCGCGCACAGACTCATCTTTGAGAACCGATGCGTCCATGTCAAATGCGGGGTCACTTATACGATTGAACATCTTTATTATTGTCATCTTCGTCTAACACAAAGATCACTTCGAGAAGTGAGACCACTTCCTGCTATCAGACTAGCGGTTATATTTTTTTTTTCTGACACTGGGACATCAACTAACTCCGCTAGTTTTTGATTAGCGGCTTGATTTATTATTTTACTTACACTTGCGGGCATCACTTCAGTGCTGGGCAATTTTACTGTCTGAGGTCAGACGGGTTGTGGTCTGCGTATTAATCGCGGTAGTGTATCTTTGATCGCTGAGAATGCTTTGCTAGCAATATTACCAACAGCGCTTATACCTTTTTCACGAACAACATAAATAGCTTTCATACCCAGCTGCTTTGCAATATGTATTGCTTTTGGGGCTATTTTTCTAAATAGACGCTGAACAATATCACCTAATCCATCTCCGTAGGATGCTTTGTATACTGGTAATCGAGAGTTTATTACCTTAACCATGGTAGGTCCAAGATGAGCACCATGCACAATCATTTTATTATTAATTGACTTTATCTCTAATTGTATCGAATCAATGTGACTTAGTCACTATAATAATCATCGGCAATTTCATTAATGAGAAACTGATACACATCAATGTCCATAATACCACCACTAAATAATCGTTTACAAATATCTGCTGCTTCATTAATAATATTTTGGGAGTTATTACCGTCTCGTTTTCCTCCAATCAGAATTTCTAGTCGTTCAACATCAGCGAGAATATTATTGGTACAAGTAATAAGAACACTTCCTAGACCACTTCCAGTTTCACCAGGATCGTCTTGAAATTCTTCTTCTGCTGTCCTAACTGGTTGTCGCGATGATTTCAATCGTTTCATTATTTCTTGTCATTCTTGTTCTCGTTGTTGGAGCTCTTGTTGTAGTCGTTGCGATCCTTGTGGTGTTGATGATGATTGTGATTGAAATGCTTTTGGTTCTTTTTGTTGTTCTTGTTGTTTTATCAATTGCTGTTGTTGTTCTGACGGTAATTCCATGAACGCAATATATATATATATATATATATATATATATATATATATATATATATATATATATATATATATATATATATATATATATATATATATATATATATTTCATGGGTATACTCAATATATCTTGGATCGTCGTTTTGTCCTTGATTAACGTTATAGTGTATGCGAAATATCCATTTATACCAATCTTCGCGACCTACAGCATCATCAACATATTCAGGTTTTAAATATTGTTTTCGATTATTATAACATTTCATAGCATTAACATAATTGTTTAACATTTTTGATATGTCTGATATCATTAATGGCATCTTTGGTAAATTTATAATTTATATTAACCTTGCCTCGCGTTTGTCCTGGTATTTGTTGAGTATCACCTTCTGCCTGGTCTGTATCCTCCGGTATTTCCGGGATTGACATCGCAGCAGCTATTTCTTCTGGAAGTTCTTCAAAAATCGTGTTTGTTTTCTTAGTTCTTCGTGCTATTTTTTCAGTTGTTTCAGCTGTTTTTACTAACACAGGTTGAATACCATTAGTGATCTCAGTGATAGGTTTAAATAACTGTTTTGTATCCTCTTCAAATTCAACTTGAGATTCCTGACACGATTTAAGTTGCTCCTTAACATAATCACGAACAGGTATATATTTTTTAATTGCCTCTAGTCGCTCTCGAGCTAATTTAGCTGAATGCGGTTCTCCAATACTCATTATTGATAATATTTATAATGGTTGTTTAATATATATGTATGTCTCTCTTTAATGTCAAGGGGAGTATAACCAAAGATTTTATCTAGGCCTACACGATATTATGATCTTGGATCATGTAGATTTATCGTTATAAATCCAAACGGAACAGATTGTGCTTTAGAAAAGAAATTTTTAAATTTATTCATATCTATGTCCCCTGAACACCAGGTATAATAAATATTCTGCAGAGTATAATTATATACTCCATTAAACACAACCAAAATATTAGTTATCTCTGATCACCTTAGGTATTTGTGCATATCTTTGTGTAACATAAATCACGTCTGTGTTTTTATGTCTACCTCGAGAAAATATTCTAGCTGGATTAGATTGTTTGTCCAACATCACATCATCATATACTACGAAATTGCTAATGAATCCGTCTAAGTCATCGACAGACGGGGCCTCATCTATATGTGTGATAAAGTCAATAATATCGTCACCGTCTTTACTAACTGATTTTGCTTTTTCGTTAAAATCCTTAAGTACTTCGTAACAATGCTGATCATCTACAGAGGGTGCTATTAAATATAGTTTGTTCCATCTCATCCATCTCATTCTTAAATTTAATAATAATTGTGTTTTACCCGATCCAGATGGACCTATAATTATCATTCTTATCAAATTTGGTAATGCTGGATGTTGCTTTTCTGGTTCCTGTTTTCTTGTCGCCGAAAAGTCAATTATTGTATCCATATTATTAATAACATGAGTCTATATTGTGTTCGATGTAAATCATCTACACCCACCACTGGATTAACAGCAATAATAACAAAACATAAACGACATGCATTAACAGGTAAATGTGTAAAATGTGGAACACAAAAATATAAATTTATCTCAGGGACAACAAAGACAGGTGGGGATATTGTTGCTTCTTTAAAAAAATTACCTGGATTACCATGGGCTAAGTATGTTGTTGAGAAACACCTTCCGGGATATAATTACTGTGGTCCTGGAACTCATCTCGATATCAGACTCGATAACCAAGATCGACCAAGACCAGCAGAGTATCCAGTAAATAAAACTGATCAAGCATGTCACATTCATGACGTTGCTTATAAAAATCCAGATTTGCAACAGAGGCATCTCTCAGATGTGAGATTGATTCAAGTAATAAATTCTATACCTAATAGATCTGTTAGAGAGAAACTCGCCAGTTTTCTAAACAAATCCGCTATGAAAAGTAAAATAATGTTAGGGGCTGGTAATTAATTGTATAATTATTATAATGGAATCTATTTATTATAGCCCAAGAGGGTATTGGAAAGGTAAAGCAGCGATCACTAAACTTGCTGAGTCAGCAAAAGTTTCACGTTCTGTTGCTGCAGCGTGGTTAGCACGACAGGCAATATGGCAAATTTATTTACCACCAGCAAGAAAATTTCAATATTCACATTTTGATGTCAGTGTTCATAACGAAGTTCATCAAGCAGTTATTTTGTTTTTACCACACGATACTATTAAAAAACGTGGACAAAAGCCACGCACGTAGAAATACGCATTGACTGTTGTTGACGTTGCAAGTAGATATAAATAAACTGAGCCATTATCAACAAAGACAGCCTCTGAAGTTGTAACTGCGTTTGAGTGAATTTATCAATCTGGTCGTCTGCGATGGCTAGAGCTATTACAAGTTGATCCTGGCAAAAAAATTCTTGGTATAGTATTAACTTTGATGAAAAAACTTAACGTTACAATCAGACGAGGGCATACTGAAATTCGTCGTGATCAAGCAATTATTGAACTATTTAATCGAACACTTGCTGAGCGGTTATTTGGATATCAATATGCGAAGGAAATATCTGCTGACTTTAAGTCCGATGAGCGATCTCCTGAATGGGTTGCAAGGTTACCAAGTGTGATATCTGCATTAAATAATGAAATTACTCGTGCAACTTCCATGAAACCTTCTAATGCAATAACAAAAAAATATATACCACGTAGCGATGAATACGGACAACGAAGTCAACAACCTGTATTAGGTAATGTAATTGTGAGATATTTATACGAACCAGGGGAGTTGGAGGGTGGCAAAAGACCCTATTTGTAGTGTTACCACACATACAATTTCTAGCGGTGTTAAATCCACTGGAAGACCTGCTATATACAGACCAGATTCTACTGCCTCTCAACGTGGATTTGTGCGTGAACAATTGCAAGTAATTCCTACAGGTACACAATTACCGCCACATTCACTTATGTAAATTAGCACCAGGGCGTCCAGCGCCCCGACGTCGATTACATTCAAGGCAGGTCAACATTATATTTTCACGTGTGTGACCAAGATAACTATTTATTCTCTCTACGGTAAATTGTCTTGGATTATTATTCGAATATTGCCAGAACATTATTGTGTTACAACTTCGCAGTGATTATTATGTAATGTTTTTAGTTTTATAATAAATTCAGTATCAATATCAAAATCACGTTTATTTTTATGTCATATCGTTTATAAGACGCTACTTTTTCTTTATTACAGTATCGACATTAGTAATTTCTTCAGTTAATATGTAATATATGATAACCCTATGTAGTTGAGTTTTTCGCCTGACGCGAGATACTGCAAGAGAGACTAAGTTCGACCTCTCGATCCGGTCATCTACAATCCAGACATTTGTATCTGAGATAGTTAATCCCTGTAAAGAATGGATCGTTATAGCTTATCCTAACGTCCACGGTGATTTATCCATATTCATTGATCCCTCAACTGTACTAATGGGTACCAAAATAATGTCATTTAATAGTAGATTTTGTATTCGGACACTTTCAGTGTCTACACTAGGAATTTCAACTTCAATATTCTGTCGTCCCGTATCTGCGGTACGGTAACATAATGGTACAGGTAAATGTGAAAATCTTTCTTTATGTAACGTAAATAATTTCTTCTGCAATTCATCAGGAACTATCTTTCTACTTGCGACTATCAAATCAGTAGGTCTCCATAAATTTAAAAAATCGTTCATGGTAGTTTCTGGAATTATCTCACGCATATTCTCACATTGTATTTTATCTGGTTGTAGTCTGATTATTTTTTTAAGTTCTTACAGCGGTTCATCAATAGCACTATGATCATCAGGTATTTCTTCATAATAATCCACATTATTCTTTAGCCATTTATGTGGAGACTGTCCAACAAAAGGAGGTGGTTGACCATGATCACCACACATAATCACAGCAGTGTTTTTTGTCAATAATCATTCAAGAAATTTGTTTAGTGTTTCTAACGACACCGTGTCTCTTTCGTCCCATATTATATACTTAGGTATATATTTTTCACCCATTCGCTCAGGAGTCCATGTATATCCACACCTTCTAAAAAACTATGATATGTGCAAGTTTCAACCCCTCTTTCTTTTATCTCCTTGGCTAGTTTATGTGTAGGTGTCAAAACGATCATATCTGAATTGTTGTTCATAAATAATTTAATCGCACCAGTTGTTTTACCTGACCTTCCACACCCATTAAGATAAACAGTCTTATGTCTAGCCACAGGATCGTACACAGATGGTGCAGATGATTCTGATATTTGATTATTATTTCTGTAATATATTTCCTTAATGTCAACTACAGCAAATTCAGAATAACTGAGTATATTTTCTTGCTTTATCCTCCATGTTCCCCACTCACCATTACCGAGTAGCGGATTTAATAAATCCCTATACTTCTTGTTTATATAAAATGAATCGGTAGCCACTTTAACAGCGTAATGAGGAAATCTATTTATCATCGACAGTAGATTTATAGAAACATAGGCTAGCATTGAAGATATTAAATGAGTAAACTGTGGTGAGTCGCCATCAAGATAGCTCACAATAGTACCTAGTTTCGTCCCATCCGATAAATAAGCATTATTTCGGCTTATAAATGGGTTTCTGTCTCTTGTATCAGCGATTATAAAATCTAACTCAGCATCGTCCATAATCAATCTTGTACAGTGCCGTATATAACCGTATGAAAGAAACTGAGTAAACTTACCGATTATCGTTCTACCGAGATCATTTGCACGCTTCTCATCGTACTCGTTTCTGCATTTACATATTTTAATAATGTCATCTTTGGCAAGATCAGGATATTCTTTCCTATCATCTTCTATATTAAATCTGACCGGTTCTGGTAACCAAACTTGCTTTTGTGGACTATATGATATAATCGCTTCATTTACCTTTAACGATACTAATATACTAACATCAAGCATATATCTTAATAACACTATTGGTGCCCAACATTTTTCTGAAAAGTGTTTATTAAACCAACCATAAGTAAACGGATGGAAATCTTTTGCGAACTCGAATGATTCTTTATATGCAAATCCAGTTAAGTCAAAATCTGGTAATGTTCCATTTAAAGAAACTCTGGTCATGTCATGTGTGGGATGTCCAAATCTGTTAAAGTATTTAGAACACTCACAATATCCAAGAAAACTTCCAGGATAACATGCAGCCATATCGACTGATATAACATCATTATATTCGTATTTAGTATTCCATAATCCACCGTGCCCATATTATATGCAACTTTTTTATATCCTCAATAAATTCTGATTTTGTTGGTTTTCATGAATTTTTTTTTCTAAGCAAAATGGGCCGCAACAGATGGTACGGTAAAACAATTATTCAGTAGTTGTCTTATTTTCTTATTGTCAGAAGTATATTGTAGTGCAAGATTTCTCATTTCTTCAAAAAGAGATTCTGTACGATAAATATCACTATTGGGTCGTACAAATTGAACATGATAATCGTGTTCCGAACTCTGAGATAACCAAAGAGATAATGGGTCACTTTTACTAATATTTTTAATAAAATCAAATGCATGACCATTATAAAATTTAATCATTCTATCTCGTGGAAATACAGTTTCAGCATCAGTCCATGCATGTGTATTATGATCAGTGATTGTTATAGGGCTTCCATTTTTTGTATATTTTGGTTTGTACAATATCCCTCCTGTTAGTGTTTTTACTGTTATTGGAAATCTTAATAACTTTTCTAGCTTAGCAACATCCTTAACAGATGCACCAGTATCTTTAACGGTCTCTGCCTATTCACATATTTTTTTTACGTCTTAAATCTGTTAAGCTATTACCACGCATCGCATTTGTAAAATGTTCAGTAATGCGCTCCGCAACACAGTTTATTCTTGACTCTGATAGTCTCGTCGGTTTGAGATCCGCAATATTAGGTTTATCATTTAGTAAAAACAATCCATATACCACAGCAGTAACTGGATAACCTCGCTCAAAAAAGGTTGATCAATACCACTCAGTATTCCAGGTTTGGATTTGTTACTTAATAATATCGTTTTATTATTTTCAGACTGTATATGAACGGTGTTTCTTTTATCACGAATTATCGAAATATCATCTTCTGTCTCCACAATAAATTTTATTAAAATAAGATATTTTTGATTACCAAGGTGGTTAATAATTACATTTCACCGTTTGTCGTTCATTACACTAATAACTTTTCCAACTCTAAAAGTTGACCATACATATATTGCACCATCCTCACGAAATTCAAACAGAAAATAAGTGTGTTTGGTTAAAATTGGACATATTTCTTATTGTAATAAGTCATGCGTAAACAAATACTGTAGTTACCATATGCAAAATATCAGACATGGTAGTACTGGACCAAAACCATGCATTCAGTGTGGTACTGGAGTTAGGGGGAAAACGCAACTTTGTGCAAATTGTGGAGGTAAAAAATATAGGCAACTTAAACCCTATTATGACAAAGAAAAAGATACACCGACAGGTAAATCCCCTATAAAAACAGAAAAGGATTATCTAACCAGATTTCAAAAACATGATTTAGATAAATAAATATTATATACAAATGGAGCAAAAAGAATTTGTTAGACATATAATATATACGAATTGCGAAGCGTCAAGAGATATTATTATTAGAAACTGTAGACTAAAGAAACCAATTGGTAGTATTGATAATACTGGTTATTTTAGATTTAATATTAGTGGAAAAAAAAGATATTTTCACATAGATTTATCTACGAATGATATTTTGGGGATCGTTAAAGACGGATTTGTTATTGACCACATTGATGGATGTCCGCAGCATAACGAGTTATCAAACCTGCAAGCTATTACGCAGTCAGAATTGTAGACGTGGAAATACTGGTATTTCTACTAAGACTTCTAAGTCGGTCATATCTAATAACATAGTTACAGATGAAAAAATAGTGTTTAATTCTATGTATGCAGCCCCCATATATTTTAGTAATTGCATCCCTTCAGGAAAACGTGTAGCTTATCATGAACGAAACTCTGCATATTCAATAAAGTGTGACCAAAGTATTATATTTGAGTACGTATAGTAACTGTGTACTCAGAATATTATTTTACTTTATATAAAGGTTGATTCTATCAATCTTGCCAAGGATTCTGTTTAGCTATAATCATATTTATAGGTCCACCTTCACTGTCGCATATCTCAGTTTCGCTGTCATTATCACATAATCAAGTAACACAATCTTTTTCAGTCGCATCACTCGACTATCTATTATTTTTTCCTTTCGTACTCTTGAGACAGTGCACTTTATATTTTTTCGATTGAACGCATAAGCGGCGTGAATAGTCCTACTTGTTTGTCATCTACAGCAGCTAAACAGTCTAACATATAATTGTAAATTGGCTTAATAAATCTGTAGTTAGAATTTAACGTAAAGTTGTTTTGAAATTTTCTCTTCTGTAATAATTTAAAGTCATACATAATTTTTTCAGGTTCGAGGTTACTAGACAACTGAATTCCTTCATGCTTTAATTTTTCAATAGCAGAAACAATATAATTAATATTCTCACTGTTCATTATATATTATATATATTTATTTATTTAAAATAAAAAAAATATTTATTTTTTTTTAAAATTGACTTTAACTTAGTTGGATATATAACAAAGCGACATAACTCCTGCCGGAAAAAATCTTATTCACAGAATAGATTACTTTCCTTCATGTAACACGTCATTTATGTTAATGACCTGTACGCATTACATACCTGCGTGATATTTGCCATAAACCTAACATATTTTAAGCTTAATAAAGTGTATCTGTCTGTCTGTTTATATGTCTGTTTACCTATCTGTCTGTCTGTCTGTTTAGAAACCCAAATCTATTTTTAAAAGTCCCGATATTAATGTGAATAACACGGTGATTATATATCACACAGCAGCTGTTGTATTATAAGCCATTGTTGTTATCGATCCAGCTGGTTGTATTATGAGCCACAGTGTCGTTATCGATCCACCCAGAAATGTGAGCTGTGTTTACACAACGCGTGACGCGTGTATAATATAATTTAATTCTTTATATGTGCAGCGGTTATATATCTTTAATAAAATAACAATAATATCTAGATTCATTTATAAAAGTGAGACATATAATGCTTAGAAATGTAATCGTGTTAGTGAATAGCTAGCTATATAATGATTTCTCAAGCATGTATGTATAACTGAATTTGGTAGCTCAGTACAAAGAATGCTGGATTCTAGTACTGAGGGCCCCGGTTCAATTCCCATCACTGGCTAAACCGGTGGGTATGGTTTTAGATGTACCAAACAATATTTTATAAAGGTGGGGGGAGACTGGCAAGCCTCCGGTTTCGAAAAATGCCAACGCGGTCGAGTATCTTTTGTACCTTACCCGGGTGTTTCCAGGGTGGTATTTATCGAAACCGCAATGCCTAAACAGTCTTCTGAATTTCTAATATTTCGTTTTTCGTCGATTAGAAATTCGCCAGGCGATGTGTTTAGGCGAAAAGTACCCCCTCCCTAAAATATCAGTAGCATGCCTTGAGCTCTTTGCCCCGTGGAAGAACCCTCAAAATAACTATAACTCTTAGAAAAAGTGTATAGCCGAAAGAAACAGCACAAGAGGTGCCGCATAATAAGTCATAAGAGAGACGACCATGTTAGGACCTCATGAGAGACACAATGGCTATCATGGGATTCTATGAAGGGTGACCGCTAGGATGCTGCTGATTATTTTTGATACAAATTACATACATGCTATACATACTATGCATACTATACATATATACTATACATACATACATAGCAGCAGGCAGGGTGAAGAACAACAATTGGGTCGCTGTACAAGTAAACAAAATCATAAAACAAGAAATCAACAATAATGAGATAACCTCAGGCATGGAAAAAAAGTTAGAGACTTTAGTTTAGCGTTGTTGGGGTATTTTGTTTTCAGCCTTTGCAGGAACCTTTTTTTGTTAATGATTCTAGCAAACTTTTGTAGGGTTCACCCTGCCTGCTGCTGTCTTGGATCATACATGCAGGCAATCAATGGAGTTGTTTTGTCGACCGATGTATATAAAGACAGATGAAATTATAGATGCACAGATAGACTAAGACAAAACATTAAAGTTTCTTCTAAAGGTGGTATATATTCTGAGACTCGCCTGATATAAGACGAGCGTTATTACGATACAAATGTTTAAGCTGAATGCTGATTGAGGTAGGTTGCTATTTTGTGTTGTGTAAATGGGATACACCATGTGTATACATGTATATCTTCTCCATACATGTTGCTTAAACATATTTTAAACACTATGTAAGCGGTTTTCTGATTAAAGAAGCCAAAGTGTTTTAAGCTAAGCGTAAGCAGAACATTCTTTGCATAGAGAATATTTTACATCAGACGGATTTCGACGTTTTCGCCAGCAGTGTGTCAATCGCTTTTCTCTTTAAAAGAAATGGAAGTTTGGTATGTTTCATTTTCCCTATTTTTCTTCTCTTCATTATTGTTCACAAATTGTTTCAGATTGTTTCATGTAGCAAAGGGAAAGAGTTCAATATGTTAACATTGATAAACTTCAAAATACTGTTTAAATATATGAAGCTTAAGTCGCACACATGCACAGAGAGAGAGAGAGAGAGAGAGAGAGAGAGAGAGAGAGAGAGAGAGAGAGAGAGAGAGAGAGAGAGAGAGAGAGAGAGAGAGAGAGAGAGATATTTTACATCAGACGGATATGTAAATACGATTTTTTGTGCTATGGATGGAAAATCGTTTCGCGCAATGATACTTGCCTAACCTGTTGGGCTATTCTCTCGATCTATTCCCTTTGTTCCTAGTGTTATCGCTCTCTACAAAATTGCACAGAATCACATTCATATTTTAAATGAATTCATGCGTATATTAATACATTGGAGAAGTCTAAGCTAAATTATGAAATCGTATCACCAAGTAACATTAAGGTTGCATTTTACACGTTTATTGGCTCCGCTTGAGCAATGTGTGAATGAAGTGTATGTAGAATTCAATTCAATGAAATGAATATGAACTTCCCTATATATTACGAATGGTTATGACTATGTATGCAATGAATATATTTTATTCTTTGTGCAGTGACAACATACGTTTTCAACGAAAGCCTTTAAGAGGGTGATCATGAAATATATGGTTTTTATATCTTCCTTCCAGGTGTAAGCCCTTTTGGACGAATATGTGACCGTGGTGCAAGTATTTCGCTTGTCCAGGCACGTGATTTTGTTACAACTGTTGGAACAGCAACACACGAACTTGGACACAAGTAAGTGAACACTTAGAAGACTCTTTTCCTCCGGCATTTACATATGCTGCCTTATCACCCTAGAACCTGTCATAGGATTCCTGATTAATCCTGGTGCAAATGTCCGTAGCTAGTAAACTTATGCAATTATGTAATCATTCCAACATAGCAAGGTCATTAGTCCGCAATGAGAGCCATCGGATCCACTTTTTTTTCTGATAGAGTTCCTAATGTCATATGGCATGCAAAAAGGTTTGTCCTATATATACGAAAATATTATCAAACAAAATGATATTTTTAATGTGATTGTCTGCAATTCCTGCCATCACAATTATTTGAAGGACTTTTCGAAAATGAGGATAAAGGATACTCTTAATATGGAGAAGTTATCACTAATATCAAATGTTATGGACCATTATGTCATGTTATGTCGACCGATGACATCAAGATAACATCAAGACAGACGAAATTATAAATGAAAAATTATAAAGACAGACAAAATTATAGATGCAGATAGACAAAGACAATAAGTTTAAGTTTTGTGTGTGTATATATATATATATATATATATATATATATATATATATATATATATATATATATATATATATATATATATATATATATATATATATATATATCTGTGTGTGATGTAGCTTTCGATAGTGGAATAAGATAAGGCGCATTAGATTGGAGCAGCATGTAATCGAAGTTCTAATTTTTAAGTTGCTCTGTAACTAGACTATTCTTAAGAATATGCGCTGATTTTTTATTTCTAGTCTTGGAGCATACCATGACGGTGATCAGGATGCCGTTGCTTGTAAAGCTGAAGACTATTTTATTATGAGTCCCATTGAACCGAAACACAACAAGAATGGGTCGCACATTATAAACATGTGGACATTCTCAAACTGCTCCGTGGAGTCCTTCAAGAAGTCGCTAAAAAACAAGTAAGTAGAATTGATATCGAGATATATATGGCTATTAAAGTGCATCTGTTTCAGACTATTGCTCATGCGATCACAAGAAATGAGGATTAGCCAGTTAGGGGTAACAAGGGAGCTGATTTGATTGTACAGGTCTGTTTCAAATCTCAGCAATTAGGAGGCATATTATAATAATTACTAAAATTGAATCGTGACATATTTATGTGCTCCTCCTTTTATCAATTTGAGCAAAAACTCAAAGTATGTACATATTATGTACGTAGATACAGAGAAATTAAGTAGAGCGCTTTTTAGTCGAAAAATTTCACATGTATCTAACGACTTTATACAGCAAATAATTCACTTTCTATTTCAGACAATGCTTAAGTGATAAGGGCTGTGTCTACGACATACATGAATTCAACGCTTTTATGACCATTCACCCGGGTTCTTTTTTCACACCACGGGAACATTGTTCTCTCCTCTATGGACAAGAATTTGTGCATTTTCCGGTCTGTACAATTAGTATATCTGCATATTCGTGTTCCTATCTCAGGGAAGATGAATATTAATATAAGCGATGGTAATGTATCTGATGGCAATTTTAATGAGTGGTTCATTTGTCTATATATGCAAATAGTACCAAATACGTGTTTTTTGTATAAATGCCAAACAAAAACAATTGTTACATTGCTCAGGAAAATAATGATACAACTATATGATATAAATATCATCAATGCAATATAATGTAGATGTTAAAGATATAAATGTGTAGAAAGTTAACCACAAAGGATACAAGTGTACATTTCCTTTAATATATAACTATTTCAATATTAGTTGTGGTAGTAGTAAAATTACTACTATTACTACTACTACTACTACTAATGACGATGATGATGATGGCGATAATAATAACAATACTACTACTACTACTACTACTAATAATAATAATAATAATAAAAATGATACTACTACTACTACTACTACTACTACTACTACTACTACTACTACTAATAATAATAATAATAATAATAATAATAATAATAATAATAAGAATAATAAATGGCGTATTGTATATATTGTTTATTTTCGCTGATAGTTGAATTAACATACTATTTAAACAGTTTAATATTCCTGAGAATCATGCATGGAGGAAAAATCCGTTTACTGTAAATTACATGGTTTTAATGTGGAAAATTACATTCTTTTTAAAGTCAGATATTCTATAAATGTTTGAGTATTGCCTCTAGCATACATACATGAGGTCAATCGACGTTACCATCGATGTTTGGTGGACTCATATGGGCTAAAACCACTCACACACGCTAGTTCGAAACTTTCCAGTGCGGGAAATGTAATAGGTCATGAAGGAGCAAGACTGTTAGCTCATAGAGGGACCGATGCAACGGAAAAAAGCATATACTTTCTTTTTACGGCATGTAATGAGTTGACTGTTTTGGTTATCCAGTATCCTTGTTCCGTAACTTCCTATGAAGTATTTAGATTTTGTCTATTTCGAACAGAAACATCTTAAGCTCAGTCAGACAAATTATATTGGCTCTACAGCCACTGAGAAAGGCTTTGCATTTATGTTTAGGCCATTTTCTAATTAGGCAAGTATTCTTGAACGAAGAGATAATGAAATACATTTTTCAGAACTATCTGCAACAAAGCTTAGTATCGATGCAGACATGCATCAAATCCAAACTCTATTTGTCGTAATCGCCATTCTCTAAAATGCATCTAAGATTTCACAGACATTTCAGTAAGTTGTGAGAAAAAAAAACTTTCCTCTAGTAGCTGTTGTTATCCTTAGATGTGCTATTTATTCAGTAACATTTAGTATTCTTATCTATTATTAACGACATGACATAACATACTTAACTGGTAAGCAAACCTTATTCATGATCGTCATGATAAATTTGTTTTCGTCTTCGCCCAAAAACTGCAATTTGGACCGACGCATCGTGGTTAAATATTAATAGTCTCTTCCAATCGTATCTGACGTATGCTGGTGCAACATAATCGGCAAGGAAAGAAAATAAATTAGATTTATCAGTGAAATCAATTACCTCTTTGTGGCAACAATCGCTCAGTGGTTTAATGGAACTACAGTGTTTTTGGATGTTCTAATGCAGTGGTTTTAAGACAGCTCAAACTTCCTGATTACATTCCAGATTAAAAGTTCGAGGCGTCGACTTCTACTTTGCATTTAAAAAAGATATTTGCGTAGGCAGACGAGCCCTTTAATCATAAACTTTTAAAGGAGATATATATCAAAATGTAGACCATCATTTTCGACAATTTTTTTTTCATTGTTTTCACCAGGCCCATCACATAATATGAATAATGCGTAAATGTTCATAATCCATAAAATAAACATGATGTTGAAATTTAAACAAAGCGTAGAAAAGGTAAACTTCCCGTAAGAATAGATGTTAATTGATATAAAACCAATTTCATCTATGATAGCTAATTATCGATATAAAAATATTGGCGATGCTTTTATATTGTTGCTTGTTTCATAACGTGATCTTGCTTGAATACCAGGCTGGATGTTTATCAATATCGTTCACTTAACCCAATGACGACAATATCCTTAAAGACTAGTTCGCTGTATCGGAGGTAAGGTACAGTTCATATATATATATATATATATATATATATATATATATATATATATATATATATATATATATATATATATATATATATATATATATACGATTATGAGCTAGGCGACAGAAAGGAAACGCATACATTATTCATAAATAAGCATAATAAAGGCAAGAAAACAAACCATTACTAAAAATATAACTTATTGATGCATTAATTTTTTTAGACTTCATTCGCTTTATAGGTCAACAATAGAAATATTGCACAAGACGGGTTTGTTTATTATTAAGAGAACATAATTCAGTTAAGCTTGAAGTACATATAAATACAATTTTGTTTGCAAATGAACAGTGCAAGGTTACTTTGCAACTTATCTTCGCTAATGTATGGCTTTATAACATTTGTAAGCTGCCCTTTGTTTGTACCATGAAGACTCCGAGCCGCCACAGCACGTATAAACCTTGTGATATTTTGTCTATTCCAGAAGAATCGCATGCATTAAAGATTCCATGTGTTTGATTCGAATCTAAATAGTTCGAGTTAGTTAAACATAACCTGTGCATTTTGTTTTTGGTTTGGAGGTCCACGTTTGTGCGTAATATAAGAATAATAATTTGGCTGTTTCTTGAAATGATAATTAATACATTGAGTTGTATTTTAAACTGACGAACAAATAACATAAAAAGATCCGAATTAACGCAGTGTTGACTTGCGAGTCGCTAAGAGGTTTCCGGTAAGCGGCAAAATCAACTGTTAAGGGATGTGAGCTGAATCAAATGTAATGAAAAAAATCATAGTATTTTAATTGATGTCATCGGGAATTTTGTCCGCTTAGACAGTTACGTAGTCATGGTAATAATTTACTTAGGTAATTATATCGGCTTATCTGGCGGGTTAATTAAGTGGCCTAGTAAATATTTAATTATACGTCAATTTATATCGTTGTCCTTAGATTTTGACTAAAGAAATTTATTTTGACCATTGAAGCATACGTAAGGTTACGCCATTCTGCAGTTTTGTGCTTGAAAGGATTAATTATAACATCCAGCTATACGCTAATTATTTTAGACGCTGCCTGAAGAGATCTGTCATATATTGGGGTGTTACAATCCAAGAACAGGGGAAAAAATTGGGAGGTATCTCTATGCCGCAAGAGGGACACCATGTGGACTAAATAAGGTAACCTCACTGTCTCGTGCTTCAATCATAAAGTCAAACATCCAATTTTATCACTAAATATGACCATGAAAGCAACAACAACAAAAGAAACCAAATCAAATTAAGTGATTTTTTTTAACTATTCACAATTAGTCAATGAAAGAGATCTATTTTATTCCGTGTCTGTCAAATTGGGCATGTGTTGGTGGACAATTTAAATGTTTTAACATTTTCTTTTCAAATATGTGCAAAAACACTTTTTGGTTTTTGCAGTGGTGCATTCAAGGAAGATGTGTGTTAAGAAGTTCGAGATAGGTGAGTAAATCTTATAGTTTTCGATACATCGGTACAGTTGTTAACTTACCCGATTCATTGTCATAAGGTTATATGTTTGAGGTCTGATTAAAACAGGTATGATAGAGAGGAACGGATCAACTTCTTAACAACGCACATTCCTCAAAATCCCTATGCACGATAATACGTGCTAAACAGAACACAAATGAAAACAAACACCCCCATGAACAATTTACACATTTATTAATAGCGCTTTTATCTCTAACTCACTTCTGAGCAAGTAATAATTTACAATATGCAGTTGATTTGATTATAATTATGTTTCTAATTTACATGCTACGGATGTTGCTGCTGATCATGAATATACTTAATGCACAACTCTGCTTTTATAAACTTACATGCAAATGTCAATCTCGCCCTCGAAATATTGTGATGTCAGTACAATAAAGTACTCGTTGTATTTTGCAGGTGTATCCGTCTGCGTGCGACACAACCATATATACAATTGGAGAAGTTCTACAAACTCTGACTTTCATATTAAATTTTTCGATGTATTCCAGAAGCAGACAAATTCATGTAAGCCAAAGTTATGACTCCAATATGTATTGAACATATTTAATCTAAAAAATTCAGTCTTGTCAAAGCTCTTATTTTATTGCAATAATCTTGGCGACATATGTATCGTGTATTCTCAATTTTTAACCCAGTGTTGTTTTTGGTGTGTATGATAGGTTGGAAAGAAACAAAGAATTTAATAAGAGTACGATTCTGAGATTTAGAAGTTTCTTAAATCATCCCTTCATTCGGGTGAAAGTGCAGTCGAAAAGATTTGCATAAAAAATAGGACACAGTTCATTCTTCGCAATTCAAAGTGATTTTAAGTTTAAAAGTGATCAATAACGATCTGAAATAATGACCTACAACAAGCACAGATAAAGAAAAAATAATATTATTCTCACCATATATCTATCTATCTATCTATCTATCTATCTATCTATCTATCTATCTATCTATCTATCTATCTATCTATCTATCTATCTATCTATCTATCTATCTATCTATCTATCTATCTATCTATCTATCTATCTATCTGTCTGTCCGTCATTTGGTCTGTCTATCATCTATCTATCTATCCATCTATCTATGTTATATTTTACATATATATATATATATATATATATATATATATATATATATATATATATATATATATATATATATATATATATATATATATATATATATATATATATATATATATATATATTACAACACATTACTTAGTCCGATAAGATGCATATTTTCGAATGTAAAAACTAAATATGGTTAACGCGAACCACTTAGTTTGATGCATACTATAATATTAACGTGATTGATCAGAAAACGCAGAAATACGGATCTATACCTTATGAACTCAATTGACAATGATATCTGATCTTTAAAATATTTACACACTAGCTGCACTTGGTTATATTTTCATGAATCGGTTTATATTTCCTTGATGGAATAGCAACTACTAATGTATATTAAAGTCAAACTGAAATGCGATGGAGCACACTATGACAACAATACTGGATCATGTCGTATTTTGTACCACTATTTGCGATAAGAATTAAGGTCTGCATCTCTATCTTAGATTATCCAAAGGAGTGCACTTTGTCTTGATGAAGATGGTTACTCTAAAGAACGTATGGAATTAATATACGGCGAGAATAAAGAAGTATACATCATTACATTTCCTGGAACCGATTTTAGACTCAATAGCCGTTTTACCTACCTATATACAGATAAGTAATTGACATTGCAGAGTTTGGGTAAATAAACATTAACATTTTATATGTATATTTCATCAATACAGATCTGAATATTAAAACGTTAATTAAGGCAATATTTGCATGTATCAAATTGATTGAAATATTAGAGTATGCAAGGTTTATTATATTAGGAATCGCATCTTTGATGAATAACCTTTCGTCTAATTAATAATTAAAATAAATCTCAGATGATAGAATATTACTTAAAATGGCTAACGCAAAAGCGTCGGTGGCATTTTATGCAATAGGCTGGTACTATAAATAAGCATTAATGATCTTGCTATCTTCGCTAGGTTTAAGCATACCATATATACGTTTATTAGGTTAGATTTTCAATAGAAATACACTTATGATTATGTTCTAGTTAATAATTAAAATCAAATACGGATAGAACTGAGAGAAGATACTTCAAAACGCAGACGTACATAAGTTGCTGAGATTTTATATTTTATGATAGTAGTACAAACATTATCAATAATGACTACCTTGTATATCTTATGTGATTTAAGGACCAAAAGGGATACGGTCGTGAAGGAAGAGGGGAATTAGGATTTCATGTCAGTGGACAGTATTGCGTATGTGACGGTTATGTTATAAAGCAAATAAATTTTAAAATAATTTGAATAGAACTTAGATAATTATTTTCGAAAACTTTCATTTAATTTGCAGAAATAGAAAAGTGATAAAGCTAAAACTAGAGATAATTTCATGAGTTGAGGTAGACAGACAACTGGAAAAAAATTATCGAGAATATGAGAAACCTCAAAACACAATATCTGCCAGGGATGAAATATCAGGTTTTGTCTGTGATTTGTGTTTCGATGAAATCATATACAATGTAATATATGGCAGATCGTCCTTACGACTTATTGTTATGTGTATATATTCGTGTCCTAACACTCAGAAAACATAGACTAAAACATCCTGGAAAACTCAGACATTTCAATAGTAGCGAACTACCTATAATTAGAGACAATCTTAAATTCTAAATTACAGTCCCAACTAATAATGTAATAGAAGAAGTAAATAACTCTTAGTACGAATTTATTTGAAACTTACCTCAGTCAATAACTGGCTATCCACTTAAATATTACTGGAAAACCTAATTAAGTAATTGCGTAGATAATTATATTTAAATATTAGACAGGTTACATCATCTTCTAGAGAACCGTGGTGTTACGTTTGTGTTTATGTAAATAAATTAAATTAAACACTATATAGTCGATGAAATAGAAACTTATAAAAGTACACATAAAATGTTAGAAGAAAACCCAGAAAATTTGTTTTAACTATTGAGAAGCTGATGGGGTCAGAAGACTACCCTGGAGTAACTATTGCAGCTTTTAGTGTAAAGTTGCAGACATGGCGACATGATATATAATTCTGCCAATTATGAGTTGATCAGTTACGATATTAATAATATTCCGATAATCTGGTGATATGTTTGTTTAACGCATATTGTTATTATTAGGATTATCTTTTGAAAACATATTTTATTATTTTTTGTATTCATTTAATATTTTATGTTGGCCTTAACCTTGTGCAAAATCAAGTTGTCGTGTTTTTCTATTTGACCTTAATTATTATGTTGACATTTTAAAATTTTGTTCTTTAAACAACGAATACAAGCAAAATTATTCTCTGTCTCAATGGATTTATTACCAGGTTTATTTTTGACATTTTCTTTTGTTCTCGATGTAGATTATTGGGATTACCCTGTAATTTACCTGGTGTGCCTGATAATGTCCAGGTTATATATTATAATGTCATTACACTTGATTTTTATTCAATAGGTGTTTATGATGCAATGGGTATTTTCTGTAGTCTGGCATGTGTATTTTCTGTTATCTTCACCATTCTCAAAAATAGAAGTACAATTTGACCCACTTATGGACAAAAGTAGAAAACTGTTTAAATTCATGTAGATAAACTTCACTTCATCATTCCTATTAAATATGACCACATGCACATATTATACATAATGGTAAGCGCACTTATAAATAGAAGTGGATATTATACTTTTATAAAATTATAATATTGGCTGCTTGTATAATTGGTATTATCAATCCATTGGCCATAACGTGAAATGTAAGCGCTCTTAGTGAAACAAATTATAATTAAATATACGTACTAAATCACATGTGTCAAACTCAAGGCCTGCGGGCCACATCAGGCCCGGCGTACAATTATATCAGGCCCGAGAGGTCTTGACCGGCGTACAATTATATCCTGCCGAGAGAGAATTTTAGGCAAAAATATTTTTTAATGGCCCTGCGATATAAAATGCAAATCAAATTCCCTAATTAGCAGCCTTGCAGAACGATAGGCTACCTGATAGCGTTCTCGCTTCGATCAGATCAAGCGAAAATAAAAGTTGTCTAGTGAGTGGGATGTTTGTCGTTACAGTAACCTATGTACGTGCAGTTGCTCATTTTGGATTGGCGTATAAGAAATGAAAGTGGTATAGTGACCGGATATTACATCACCTTTTCCCGCTACGGCTAACGTAATATCAATTAAGCGTCTGTCGGTAGATGCACAATATTTGTTTTTTGTTAAAAAAAATCAAAGCAAGCCATAAAAATGGCCAAGAGAAAAGTTGATTCTGAAAGCAGAGTCTTTCAAAGGCGCTGGGAAGCTGAATATATGTTTACTGATATTGGCGGTGAACCTGTGTGTCTAATTTGTGGAGATAATGTGGTTGTGATCAAGGAGTATAATCTGAGACGGCACTACGAGACTAAACATCAAGACAAGTTAATAAGCTTGAATGCAGAGCAGAAGCTACAGAAGGTAAAAGAATTGAAGAGGAATCTAACATCACAGCAGACGTTTTTCACCAAAGCAAAATCACAAACTGAAGCTGCTGTGAAAGCAAGTTTTATTGTGACTGAGGAGATCGCAAAATCAGGCCGACCATTTTTAGAAGGAGAGTTTCTGAAGCGCTGCATGATGAAAGTGTGTGACGTCTTGTGTTCAGATAAAAAGCAGATTTTTGCAAATGTAAGCCTTAGCAGAAATACGGATGCTGATCAGGTTTGTGAGATGGCCACTGAAGCGAACACACAGCTGATCGACGAGAAAGGCAAAGACTTTGTTGCATTCTCCCTTGCTATCGATGAAAGTAATGACACGACTGACACTGCACAACTCGCCATCTTCATCCGTGGAGTGGACTCCAATTTTAATGTTATAGAAGAAATATTGGACATGAAATCCATGCATGGGACAACGACAGGAAAAGACATTTTGACAACGTATGTGAAAGTTGAACCAACATGAACCTGCCTTGGGACAAACTTGTTGCACTTACAACAGATGGAGTACCGGCGATGTGCGGCGAAAAAAGTGGACTAGTTGAAGGATGCGGTTAAAGATGCAGGAGAACTGTACCGGTGAATTGATAGAATATCACTGCGTCATACACCAAGGATCGCTGTGTGGTAAAGTCCTCAACATGGAAGGTGTAATAATCACTGTAACACAAACCGTTAACTTTATCAGAACTAAAGGTTTAAATCACCGCCAATTTCAGTCTTTTTTGCAGGAAATAAACTCAGAGTTCGGCGACATGCCTTATCATACAGAGGTGCGGTGGTTAAGTCGGGGAAAATTCTTAGTAGATTTTTCCAGCTGATCGAGGAAATCTGTCAATTCATGGACAGCAAAGGAAAAGACTCCACAGTTTTCCGGGATAAAAAGTAGAAATGTGAGTTGGCGTTTCTTTCTGACATAACCACTCATCTCAACGACTTGAACCTGCAGCTCCAGGGACGGGACCACTTGATCACTGATATGCATGATGCAGTGAAGGCATTTCAAGTGAAGCTGCGCCTATGGGAGGCACAAATGTACCATAAATATTTGTCTCACTTTTCTTGTTGCCAAGTAAGCTTTAACCAAGTCAGCGCTATGGTGTTTTCCAATGCACACTTTGCTGAAAATCTTAACTGATTTCGCGCCGAGTTCGCACGGCGCTTTATTGACTTTGAAGCACAGAAAAGTAATTTCGAGCTGTTTCGTAACCCATTTGCCATAGACATGGAAACTGCACCTGTACATTTGCAGATGGAGCTAATAGAGCTGCAGTGTAATGGGACACTAAAGGCAAAGTACGACACTGTGGGGCCTGCACAGTTCACTCGTTTCATTCCTGAAGAGATGCTCCAGCTTCGTTACCATGCGGCTCGATGCTTGAGCATATTTGGTAGCACATATCTGTGTGAGCAGCTCTATTCTGTGATGAAGATTAACAAAACATCACACATGAGTCGTCTCACTGATGAATACTTGCAGTCCATCATGAGAATCTCAATGACACAGAACATTACTCCCAACATAAACGAACGTGTAGCCAAGAAAAGACGCCTGCACAGTTCACTCGTTTCATTCCTGAAGAGATGCTCCAGCTTCGTTACCATGCGGCTCGATGCTTGAGCATATTTGGTAGCACATATCTGTGTGAGCAGCTCTATTCTGTGATGAAGATTAACAAAACATCACACATGAGTCGTCTCACTGATGAATACTTGCAGTCCATCATGAGAATCTCAATGACACAGAACATTACTCCCAACATAAACGAACGTGTAGCCAAGAAAAGACGCCAAACATCCAGCTCTGATACATTTGCATAAGAGCGAAAATGGGTATGCCAATGATTTGCTTATTATTAAAACTTTTTTCTGTTTTAATTTATATTAATGTTTAAAAAAAGTTTAATTTTCCGCTTATTGAATGTTTATCCTGTTCGGCCCGCAACCTTACCGTGGGATTTAAGGTTTGGCCCGCTGAGAGATTGAGTATGACACCCCTGTATTAAATTATGTTTAAAGCGTGCAAAACCATTTTTTCAAACACATTTTATTTCCTTTTCCTGAGATATGTATGTATATTAAATTGACTAGTATGGGGTGCTTCCTTCCTGCACTGCGAAAGAGAGTTGGATTATTGATTACGAAACGAGTTAGTATATTCATTTTTAAACGCTGATGAACCGATGTATAATTTGCAATAATCTCTAAATTAAAAATGTAACAAAAACGTGTTTGTCAAAAAGTAATTTTTTTCTACTTTATCTAAGATGTCTTCTGTCATTCACAATTTTTAAAAGAATTGAGTGTTTTGTGAGAGTGTTTTTTTCTCTTGGCTGCTATAATCGTATCGACATTATTGTCATCATTAACCTGCCCTAAATATGTTTAGAAAATTATTTTCAGCCAGTATAACATCAGTTCATTTGAGAGGCTCTTGTTTACTTTTTGACTTGTCATTTATTTGTATCATCCCAAAACTTTTGAGGCGTGTTGCACTGGTAGTGACCCTCTTAGGTATACTATTAATTGTGACAAAAGTGCACACTTATTAGATATTCGGCTACAAGATTCACTATATCATTTAAACCCTGATGTACGTTACAAACAAAAACTTCACTAAACCTTGTTTTTCTAGTTGTATCATTCCTTCTTGGAGTTAGAGATTATGACTCAAATTTATTGTAGGTTAACCTTGTACCCTAATTCTTATGTCAGCCGGGTGAGTGATCTCAGACCCACATGAGCCTCTTACCTCTAGCATTGATTCATGCTAGGATCACCAAACGTGGCAATGTTTTGTGGCTTATATACTGTATTCTGCTATACAAAAATCAGTCCTACTCAGTAATAAAAAATACGCATTTGCCTTCTCACAAACATTATTTAGTTTTAATTTGCATCTTTTAACTTGCAGCTAGAGGCTTTGTATTTTGTGAAAAAATATGGGACCCCTTACACAGTACACAAAATTGAGTATCGATGTAAATGAAATTTACCCAGTTCACAAAATTAGGTATCTATGAGAATTGAATTTTTCAATGAACCACAAAATTAAGTTAATTCACAATATCATATTGTTTTGTTAAAAGTGAAATTTTGGTGTGGTTCTGCATTTGTTGTGCATTGCCAGTCATAGTTTGTCTAATGTGTACCTTGAGCATAAATTTAAATAGTACATCCTCACCTTTTCCATTTTTTTCTGACTTGACCAAATGGTTCACCTGTATTGTTGTGGATGATATATTATGCTGATTAAACAAATTTTAATTCTAATGTGTAATCTTTTTTATTGCTTTGATGAAATATAGTATGTAATAATATTTACATAATACTCATATGATTATAGAGTTGTATTTTTAAAGCTAGGAAATCTTTGGGCAAAATGATGTGATTTGTGTATCTTACTTTGTGACGTACATTGTCAGTGGTCTAACTCAATCTATAAGGAGGGACTTCTCACTTTAAATCTGTCCATTTTCTAACTTTCTTCATATCTTCCCCTTTCTTTGCTCATTTTTGCAACTTCATACACTATGCTCCATACACATTTTAATTAAGTTTCTCCTTTTTCCTTTTTTTTCATTCTCATCTTTTATCAACACCTTCAATGTTCATCTTTGTACTCTATATATCGTGCCTGAATGCTGATAATTTAGCTAGAGAAACTTCACTATGACTTCAACATTGAAATAAAAATTGTTGTCATAATTTTATTTCGTCTGCCATATATTCACATATATTTACAGTGTTTGTATTGTCTAAAGGAGAAAAACATTTTAAACCATTGGATTTTGTTTTAATCCTTTACTTTATGTAATACAAAACTTGTAATCACGATCAGTTATGAAATGAAACATTTTTAAACTGAAAGCCTTATTTACAGTACTGAAATGGCTTACAATATATGAAAATATAGATTTTCACAGACATATATTGTGCGTGTCTAAATGGAGCTGCTCCAGAGTACCTATAGTATTTATTAAACTGAGACTCATAATTTAATATCATTTGAGATCAACATCAGCAGCAGGTATTGATACGCTTGATCTATCTCTGAATGAAAGACAAATTAAATTAAGTAATATTAACGTGTGTTGCGGTCTGATCTTATCGTACAGGAGACATCACTGAAGTCATACCTTCGTTCAAATCCGAAATATTACTGCCTGTGTTTATCATTGTACATCACTTTACCTATTGAATATATCATGTGTGTATCCCTGACACTTGAAAAGTGTCCCCTGGTTGGACTCCGTGGTGGGTGGGGAGCACGAATGACGAAATAACAAAAACCCAAAAGTGGAAAATCAAAAAAAAAATCCCAACTGAAGAGAACAAAAACTATTTCAGACTCTGATGATGAGCCATGTAGCGTGGAATGTTTTCATCGCTTCATGGTCATCCAGTCTAAATATGACTCCAAACCGATTTCCACACTATCTCCATGAATAGTTGAAAAGACTATAATTGGATTAGTCGGAAAAACCAAAAGCATTAAAAAGTTGAGATCAGGTGGTTTGCTTGTAGAGTGAGAACGCAAAGCACATACTGAGAATATCCAGAAAATTAAGACATTTCATGAGATACCAGTAAGTTGTTTCGCGCACACATCACTCGATACATCAAAAGGCGTCATTCGTTGCCGTTAATTGGCAGGAATAAGCGACAACGAAATCATTGAAGGAATGAGAACTGAAGGTGTCACTGCAGTCCGTAGAATTCGTTTAAAACGCAATAATAATCTGCAAAACACCAACACCATTATTCTCACTTTCAACAAACCAACAGTACCTAAAATTGTCAGAGTTGGCTTTTTACAGGTCAAGGTTGAAATGTATATACCAAGTCCCCTTCGATGTTTCAAATGTCAAAAATACGGCCATCACGAAGATCGATGCTAAAAAAACTTATGCGGCCGATGCGGAGAACCATCTCATCAAAAGCCCGAGTGTAAAGCTACTCTGCATTGCGTGAACTGTGAAAAGAAGCATCATGTTAATTCAAATGATTGTGACACATGGAAAGAGGAAAAGGAAATACAAAGAGTTAAGTACACCTCCAACATTACCTTTACAGAGGCGAGAAAGCTTCTACAAGCTATAACTTCCCTACCAGGCCTATCCTTCTCAGCTGTAGTGCAAAGCAGTCCGAAAGCAACGAAGGACGCTCAAACCCAAACAAATCCAGCTGAATCCATTACTAGCTCAAATGTACCACACTATCAACCTCAGAAAAACTTAACATCGACTCAAACAACTTTGATTAACATGTAACCACCAACATCACCAAAAAAAAGAAAGTCTCATAAAAATAGGCAGAAAAAGGGATCCGATGATCCCATTAAACTGCACAACAGGTTTGAAGACCTTGAGGACATGGATGCAGAAGAAACTGCCCTATGTCCTCAGGGTAGCTCCAAATCTACAAACAGAAAATTTAATCCCGTTCTTCCTCCAGATAAATAAACCCAAATACGTATTCGCGACAAGTCTAACATAGTTAACATCATTAAAGTTTCAAATAATATCCATAATGAAGAACATCACTATACAATGGATTTGTAGAGGATTTAAAAGCAATTACAATGAATATACTTCTGCTCTTGAACGAACATGATCCTGCAATACTATGTCTGCAGTAAACATTTTTAAAAGACACAGATAAAACCACATTCAAGAACTACTCTTCTTATAATGCCTACAACAAAACGTGTGATAGGGCCTCGGGAGGAGTCTCCATTATTATTAACAACAGGGCTACACATTGCGCTATTCACTTAAATACAAATTTACAAACAATAGCTGTAAGCGTCACACTGCATCGAGTGGTTACATTATGTTCAATTTATTTACCACCAAACAACAACTTAGTTCCAAATGATCTAGACAACCTAGTTAAACAACTGCCCACAACATTTATTCTACTTGGGGATTTTAATGCCCATAACATTTTATGGGGATCCAACCATATAAGCGACAGATGCTAAAAGGTTGAAGATTTCATTATTAGACATGACTTGTGTCTTTATAACACCAAATCACCAGCATATTTACACCCAGGTACGGGTACATATACGTGCATCGATTTGCAAATTTGTTCACCTTCGCTGCTTTTAGATAATAATTGGAAGGTCACTGAAGACCTTCACAGCATTGATCACTTTCCAATATCCCTTGAAAATATTCATCAACAAATTGATGACACTGTTCCGCAATGGAATTTAAAGAAGGCCGATTGGGCCAAATTTGAAAGACTCTCTATAACTATGCTAAACAGGAATACAGTCGTAAACGACAACAATCCTATCCGACAAATTACGTCCATTTTACTTGAAATTGTAGATGATTCCATTCCTAAGTCCTCGCCAAATTGCAAAAGAATTCAAAGACCCTGGTTCACTAAAGAATGTAAAGAAGCTATTAAATAACGACGAGAGGCACTAAAAAATTTAATAATCGTTCAACACCCGAAAACTGAACACAATACCGTATTGTTCGGGCCAAAGCTCGTCGCACCTTTAAAGAAAGTTAACGAGCATTATGGAAAAAGTATGTTTCTACTTTAAACTCTCGTTCCTCAATAAAGAAGGTTTGGAACACGATCCGTAAAAGGAATGGAAAGGGAAAATATAATTCCTTCCAACATCTGAAGGTAAAAAGCAACACGTTTAATACCAAACATGAAATAGCAAATGTACTTGCTGACTGTTTCTCCAAACATTCCTCATCGTCTAACTTTTCAGAAGCTTTCCAAAGATTAAAAACCTAAAAGGAAAAAACACGGTTGAAATTCACATCGAACAACTCGGAAAGTTACAACCAACCGTTTTCATTATCGGAGCTTATGGAATCTTTGTATAAGGCTCATGATACATCCGCTGGGCCTGACGATATACATTACCAGTTTTTGAAACACCTCTCAGAGCCATCTCTTACAGTCCTTATGGAAATCTTTAATGATTTTTGGATTACTGGTAATATACCAAAAATATGGAAAGAAGCAACAGTAATACCAATCCCCAAACCAGGCAAAGGTAACGCAAATCCTAGCAACTATAGACCAATATCTTTAACTAGCTGCGTGTGCAAAACAATGGAACAAATGATCAATTCTCGGCTGGTTTGGTATTTGGAAAGCATCAACTTAATATCTCCTTTCCAAAGTAGATTTCGTTATGGACGTAGTACCAATGATCATTTGGTTAGACTCGAAAAATTTATTTGCGACACTTTTATCAAGAAAGAACATTTAGTAGCGGTTTTCTTTGATTTGGAAAAGGCGTATGATACAACGTGGAAGTACGAAATACTAAATGACCTGCATGACCTGAGTCTAAAAGGCCGACTGCCCTTATTTATATCAAACTTTCTCAAAGATAGGGCATTCAAGGTACGAGTGGGCTCCACCCTCTCTGATCTACACGATGAAGAGATGGGTGTGCCCCAGGGCAGTATTTTATCGGTAACGCTTTTTAATATAAAAATTAAGAGCGTCACCAATCGTCTGAGTCCTGGTGTGGTTTGCTCCCTATATGTTGATGACTTTTTAATATGTTACCGATCCAAGCACATGGATACAATCGAAAGACAATTACAACAAAATATCAACAAGATCCAAAATTGTGCCAATACTAACGATAGAAAACTAACCTTTTTTCCACACCTAAAGAATTTAAAAGCTAAATGCCTCTAGTCTCTGGATTTACTTAAAGCGAAAGCACACATTGACTGAGTTGCTGATAGAAAAGTCATAATCGGCATATACACAACATTCATTCGCTCGAAACTAGACTATGGTATCATTGTCTATGGTTCAGCAAGGAAAGTCTTATTTGAAGATGCTTGATCCAATCCATCATCAGGGAATAAGACTTGCCCTGGGAGCATATAAGACATTTCCGTGTGAAAGCCTACTCGTTGAAGCGAACGAACAATTTTTAGCACAACGAAGAGAAATGCTTTCCACTCAATATGCTCTCAAATGAAAACCAAATCCTCTGAACTCTGCTTTCTCGGCTGTTTTTGAACCTAAATATAAAACTTTACATGACAAGAAACCAAACGTCATACCTACTTTTGGCATTAGAATATTACCATTCCTTGATAGTACAAAAGTTGATATTTCGAAACTTCTGAACACGACCATTTCCGAAACACCTCCATGGCTACTTAAGCAACCAAGGGTGCTTTTCACGATACACGATGGAAATAAATCGGAAACAAGCCCTTCCATCTTCCTCAAATCTTACTATGAACTCCTCTCTCAGTTCGAAAATTATACAAGAATATATACTGATGGATGAAAAGCTGAGGAAAAGGCCGCTTCAGCCTTTGTTAGTGAAAAAGACATAAAAATTGTTCGCTTGCCAAATGGTACGTCAACTTTTGCAGCCGAAATCAGAGCAATAGACCTTGCTTTGCAATACATTGCAAGCAAGCGTATTTTAAACAGCAATATCTTCTCCGTCTCACTATCAGTACTTCAGTCACTACATAACAGAAAACTGGAGAATCCAAAATTAGCAAATATTCTCCTTAAGCATACTGAGCTTAGTACCTCCCACAATATAGTATACTGTTGGTTACCCAGCCATGTTGGAATTAAAGGTCATGATAAAGCAGACCTATTGCTAGAATCAACTGATCTTAAAGCATCATATACTGATTTTAAAGGTTGTATCAAAGACCGTTTACGTCAGAAATGGCAGGCATCATGGAATGATGCCGTGAATAACAAACTTCATGCCATCAATCCATCCTTAGGAGAATGGACCTCTTCCTACAGATCCGTCCGTAGAGAGGAGGTAGTCATTGCAAGAATTCGACCCGCTCATACTCATTTAACCCATTCCTATATACTAAAAGGAGAAGACCCACCAGAGTGCATAGCTTGTAATGAACCATTCACCGTTAAGCACTTTATGCTGGAATGCTTTGATCTTCAAACTACGCGTAACCATTACTACGTTGTGGAAGACATGAGGGAGCTCTTTGATACAGTTAGCATTACCAACATTATAGACTTCCTTAAGGAAGCAAACATTGATCATAAGTTATAGCTTTTATTGTATCACCTTGTTCAGTTTTGTCATATATGTTCAGTCGATAGATTGTAATTACCAATAATATATTTTTGTTATCATACATTTGCACTCCCCGTTGATTGGGAAACTATTAATTATTTACCATCGTTACCATTTTTATCGTTTTACCTTTAACTGTTTGGTCTCCAATCGCTGGTCCATACAATGTTTTTACCAGTTTTAATTAAAAAGGATATAACCTTATGTTTGACGCTAAATAGCCTCATAGTGCTGGTGCGCCGTGAAAAATATCAATCAATCAATCAAGCAGGTAGGGTAAACCCTACAACTTTTTACTCGGCCCAGTAAGCGAAAAAAAGAGTTTCTACGGAAGCTGACAAAATAGTCAATAACATTAAACCAATACCTCTAACTTGTCTGTACCGGTAAAAACTCGTTTCAATTTTGTTAAACCATCGTTGACTACTTTGTTTTAAATTTGTATGCGATCTCATTTACTTGTCTGGTCACATAATGTTTGTGGTTCGCCCTCCCTGCTGCTATGAATTAACCAAAGATTTTATCCAGACCTTTACGGTACCTTGTTCTTGGCTCATGTAGATTGATTTTTAGAAATCCAAATGGAACAACTTGTGCTTTTGAAACTACATTTTTAAATTTAATTATGTCCATATCACTTGAACAACATGTATATTAAATATTTTGTAATGTATAATTATCTACACCATTAAACACAACCAAAATGTTACAGTTGTCTCTGATCACCTTAGGTATCTGTGTGTATTGTTGTGTAACATAAATCACGTTCGTGTTTTTGTGTCCATCTCGAGAAAGTATTCTAGCTGGATTATATTGTTTGTTCAGCAGCATCACATCATAGTATACTACAAGATTATTAATGAATCCATCTAAGTCATCTACGGTTGGGGCTTCATCAATATCAGTAATAAAATCTACAATATCGTTGCCATCTTGATTCAATCATTTTACATTTTCGTTATGTATTTTTCAGCATCTTTGATCATCTACAATGGTGCCACTAAATAAAATTTATCCCACTTCATCCACCTCATTAACAGATTATGCAATAATTGCGTTTTACCAGATCCAGATGGACCTATTTTAATCATTCTAATGGAATTCGGAAGCACGGGAGGATGTTTTACTGGTTCTTGATTTCGTGTTCCTGAAAAGCCAATTATATCAATATAATAAATAATATGAATTTATATTGTGTTCGATACAGATTACCCACCCCCACCGATGGATTGACAACAATAACACAAAAATAAAAGACGAGCAATTAACTGGAAATGTGCAAGGTGTGGTACAAAAATATATATTTATTATTGCGTCGCAAATAAAGTGTGGTGGTGATATAACAGCATCATTAGGTAAATTGCCAGGAGATCCATGGGCAAAATACCCTAGTGAAAAACATCTTCCTGGATATAATTACTGTCGTCATGGAACTCGACTTGATGATAGAGATCATCCAAGACCAGGAAAGTATCCAGTAAATAAAATGTATCAAGGATGTCATGTTCATGACATTGCTAATAAAAGTAAAGATTTGGTTCTCAGCAGCGGCATCTCGCAAATGTTAAATTAATTCATCCACTAAATGCTATACCTGAAAAATCTTTCAGAGAAAAACTTGCTAGCTGTCTGATAAATTCCACTATGAAAGGTAAAATAATGATCGTGGCTGGTAATTAATTGTATAGCTATTATAATGGAATTCATTTATTATTCCCCGAGCTAATATTAAAGAGGTAAAGCAGCAATCATTAGGTTTGATGCTTCAGTAGAGCTTTCACGTAATATTGCTGCATCATGGTTGGCACGACTGGCAATAAGGCAAATGGACTACCACCTAAAAAAATCACAGTGATCCACTTATAAATACTCATTCTGTTTTATCTATCAGTGTGATAAACGACAATAACATGTCGTTGAACAGACAAAAGATCCTGAGATCTCCTGTTTGTTTCCGAGGGCGGTTAGTGAAACTACAGCAACTGAAGTACTTGTCACTTACTTCATTAAAAATGAAATATGTATGAGGAAATGGAGATCTCTTAAGGTACCAGCTAATGACCCATTGTCGCTGAACTATCAGATTTCAATTATAAAATCTTTCAGACAGGAAATACTTAGGTTGGTCTATGAAACTTCTCTTGCTGGTCATTTATAAATAAATAAAATTTAATTTATAACAAGATCTTAACTTACTTCTATTGGCCAAGAATCAAAAGTTATGCTTGCAGATTTTGTAGATCTTGTCATAGTTGTCAAATGGTATCAAAACTCAATGCGAAGATACATAGGGCTCCTCTACAACCAATTCTTGCATTTGACAAACCATTTAGCAGAATTATGGTAGATTGTGTTGGTTCCTTACCTAAGATCATGTCAGGTAACCAATATTTGTTGACCATTATGTGTGCATCAAAAAGATTCCCAGAGGAAATTCCTTTAAAGAATATTAAAACCAAAACTATAGTAAAAGTTGTAATAAAGAATTTACTAAATTTATCCTCTCAAAATCTGTCATATCGGATCACAGGTCAAATTTCATGTCTGGTATTTTCCAGCAAGCTATGCACGTATTGGGCGTTAAATAATTTAAATCCTATGACTATCATCCTGAGTGGCAAGGGGCTTTAGAACGATTATATTAGACTTTAAAGAACACGATTATATCTTATTGATTTGATACTAGCAAAGATTGGGATGAAGGCAATCATTTACTTTTATTTGATGTCAGGGATTCAGCTCAGGAATCTTTAGGATTCAGTCCCTCTTTTTCGAATACTGTGCGCGGACCTTTGAAATTGTTTAAAGAGAGACTTCGTTCAAATGAAGATACTGAGCTCAATCTTCCTGACAATGTTTCTGATTTTAAGTACAAATTGTCAAAGGCTTGTGAGAACGTAAGAGCAAATCTGCGCTCTACTCAATCCACAATGAACTCAGGATATGATAGGAACTCATTTTCTCCGCCAGATGACAGAGTTTTAGCTCTCATGCCCGTTCCAAAAAATCCCCATCAGGCAAAGACTTACGGTCCATACAGGGTTAAAAAAGTAAATGATTTAAGTTACATCAGACGCTTTCCTGGTAGGCGAAAACAAAAACAACTTTGCCACATTTTCATGTTAACGTAGTATATTGAAGAAGATAGCCAAGTAAATCATATAACTAGTTTAGTGCTGGAGAACGATTTCATAGAGCCAAGAAAATGTGTTTGGAATTCATCATGCATATTTGTTCCAACACCGGAAAAAAATTCCGAATGTGCACTGATTATAAGCAGGTGAACAGCGTGACAAAAACAGATTCATTAACGTTACCAATGATCGACGAATGCATTGATAAAATAAGAAATGCCACATACGTCACCAAATGTGACCTTCTAAAAGGATTTTGTCAAATTTCACTTACGGAATGAGCGAAAGAAAGTATGCAGCAATATGTAAGGAATTTTTAGATTTAATTTTGGCATTGCAACATTTTGAGGTTTACATTAGCTCCGTTTCTTCTCATGTTGTTCTGTATTGTGATCACAACCCCCTAACTTTCATCGACAAGATGAATAAAAAACAAAAGATAATTAAGGTGGAGTTTGTTTTTGAAAGAGTATAATCTGAACATCTGGCAAGTCAAAAGAAAAGACAATTTGAATGCAGATGCACATTTCCGTGTATACATATAATATTTAATATGCATTTTATATAATTCATAAGAATATTATTATATGATATTTTTTAGCCCATATCTAAATTGCAAATGGTAATGATAAGGCTTTATTAAACGAATATTACATGCGTAAAGTTTGAAAATCTTTTGAATTTATTATTGTTTCATTGTGATGAATTACAATTAATATTTTTGTTCAAATCGGGTTTTTATTTTTGGCAATCAGATATATTTTTAGCACAAATTTTGATTATCCAAGACGAAGATGCAATACGCGAGAATTGACATTTAATTCGTCGTACCCTGGTAACAATATCAATAAGAAATTAAGATAATTGGTCAGTATCCATGTCATACTTTCCTCGCGCGGTCACTGTTTGTAAAGAGCATTTTTGTGATTGGATTTTAAATGGAGTGACATTGGCCTACGTGTGAAAATTAGCGTAGTAACAGACCACATAAAAAATCTTGCGAGACTTTAAGTGAATTATGAGGTTCTACATACGCAATCCATATATTTTTATGACAGAGTCATTCAAAACCTTGAAGGAACAAGGTGTATTACTTTCAATTTATTGCCAGAATAGCTTATTCTTCGTCTGATTTTTGGATTCAATAATTTATTTCCCTGGACACTCAAGAAGTTGACTTTATTATAAAATAAATCTTGAAGGTTATTCATGGAAATATTCGGAGACACAGATTGTGATTCAAGTGACGGATTGCTGTTATTCACATTTTGGACTGCATCTGACGTCATCGCCTTCCATATTTTTACGTCGTCGGGAAACGCATCTGGATTCCTTTAGGACTATTTACTTATAGGACATGTGTTTTCATTCTTTTGATTACATTTGTGATCATATTCACAGGTTGTAAGTCATATTCACGAATTTTTACATTGTTGTCTAGGGAAATAAATTTATTTGTTAAATTATACAAAGGTTGTTGGCTTTCACTCCTTTCTTTGTTACTGAGTACGACCTCTTGTCACGTAACAACACCTTGTTCCTTCAAGATGTTAGAATGACTGTCTAAAGAGTACTAAGATTAAATAATTAAAACTTTAAATCCCCATTTCAAGTCTCGCGAGATTGGTCATGTGGTCTCTATTACATGAAGATTTAGCACGTAGTTAAATTTGTCCTCATTTAAGGACCAATAAATAAATAGATCTGCTTACACATGGTTATCACTATAAGAAAGTATGCCCCTGATATGATAATGAACAATCATTTTAAGTTCCTGTTTGCACAGTTGCCAGTTCAAGTAACCAAAAACTAATTCTCACGTAATACTTCTGCGCCGTAAAACATAAACTTTTGGTAGAAGAAAGTATCTCATTACTGAAAGCGAAAGCGAATTTCGAATCGGATAAAAATATTCATTACAATAAGATGTAAGGAAACCAAAATGAAATGAAAAAGAATTTTAAAACTTACACAAAATCAATGTAATCACATATACGTAACACTATCTGTAATTGATGTTGGAAAGCTTTACTTATAGTTATGTCTATACATATAAGATGCAGAGTTGTCTTGTTTGAATAAAAACCATGAAAGAAACCCAACATTGAACTACATACAAATTTGAGACCTAATAAAGTAGTAGAGGAAAACAAGATTTTTATTCCAAACCTTATTTTTACCCCTCCAAAAAAGTATAAACTATCCCCCACCCCCTTTTTTTCAAAAAGTATTAGTTAAGTTTCTAACCAACCTCCCTTCTCTGTTATTACAGTGTTAATGAATTCAGGTAGAGAGTTATGTACATGAATTATATTATGAGATAAACTTCCTTATACTATACAGGTAAGTTAACAAAAGGTGTTTTACAAAACAACAGGTGTAGGAATGTTATGTAAATTAATAATTCATCCAGGTAAGCTCGTGTCATACAGAGGTATGCAGACAGGTATTTTGTAACCAGACAAAGCAACAGGTGTTAGAATGCCACGATTCATCCAGGTAAGCTCTGTCATACAGAGGTGACGAATTTGTTAGAACAGCGCATGCGTGACATGCGTGGAACGTTTACGACTATTCTAAAGGCGGCAAGACAGACGGGTTTTATAATCAGTCTACCACAAGTTTTTCATCAGATAACATGTGCTTTACAGGGTGGAAATTAAACTGTGCATTAGAACGTGGCGATTTCAGTTAACAAGACGGAAATTAAACTACGCATTAGAACAAACGTGATAAAGGTAAGTTATATTTTTTATACCTCATGTTTCATTAGATTTTACTACTGTTAAATTTTTCAAACATTATTTCATTTGTTTATATAAAATTTCTTTCGGAAAAGATAAGATCTATCAGTTTACCTGGATTTTATACTGCAGTTTACAGGTAGGGAAACAACCTCGCATGTTTACCTGTGTGTAGATTCTTAATGTACATTAGAGCGTGTTAATTTCAGTTAACATTTGCAAGGCGGAAATTAAACTAGCATTAGGGAAGGTAAGTGATATTATATCTTAAGTTTACATAAAATTATACGATTCTATTAGTTTTTTTTGACAATTTTTTCATAGTTGCTAACCCTCATTGGTAGAATGTCTGTTAACAAATTGTCAATAATACGAAATTCACTTAATAAATCATCCATATTATATTTGACTCCTCGTAGGTAAGACCGGATCTGATGAAGTATTTTGTTGTAAGTTTTGAAAGATGTTAAAGATCCGTGCTTCTTTATCAAAAGTCTTGGTTCTACTTTTTTTACACGCCACTGTAAGTGAAACAACAATACCGGATATGATTAACAAAAAGAGATTTAATGATACCTCACTTGAAATTATACCAAAACTGGTCATTAACAACGGCAAATATGATATTACTCGAAGGATCTTGTTGTAGGATTTGTAACATTTTTTTACGCACCAAAGATTTTTTATGATAATATTTGTAGTATTGTAATAGTGCGTCCACATCCTGTACTGGAATATCTTTTGAAATATGGTTGAAGTCAACTATACTTCTTTTCATTATAATATTTGTTTACATAATCCCTAGGCTTGGTTAAGTAATAGGTAATTATGATTTTTCAGTTATAAATTCCAAACACCAATTATAAGAGACATTTGTTAAAATTTTATCGACTGGTTCAAGTAAAAATTCTTCTTCAGAATTTTTATCTATCATCACAGATAATACTCCAGACTAGCCATCATTTGAATTTTTGTTTATTAATATTAAAGTTAATGCTCCAGATTCATCAATTGAATGACGCAAGGATTCGATAGATATTTTTAACTTTTCACTGCTAAGCACTGACAATCTGTACACACCGGTAACCACTGCAATGTATTTGATAAATTTATTTTGCTTTGTCCATGTAACAGACCCAGAAGCAACAGTATACACAATATTTTTAATATGTTTGTGAGGAATTTCAACCATAATCGTTTTCTCAACAATACTAGGAATTCCACTTATAATATCATTGAGATCTGTGTTAATATCATTGAGTTTTGTTTTAATATTAGAGAGTGTAATGTTAAAATTTGATAAATTTCCAAACAATTAGTTATTAGTTTTGTTTATGTTTCTACGAGAGCTTCAAAAACGTATTCACATGACCAAGAAACTCATTTTTGAGTGCTGTTATTTCATTATTGATTGGAATGTCCTGATCATCGACGTATTTTTTTAGTGGTAGCGTCTCCTTCTGTAGTTCGGTTTCCAAGATCTGTGATCTTATTCTGGTTCATAATAATATTCCCACTAAATAACTCACCAGCTTTTTTAACAAAATCATTCACTGACCTACCAGAATCTTGTATTTTACCTCGATTGCTAAAAGTCACGATATTATTAGTAACCGCATCAGTATTTCGTACAAGTACATCTGACAGCTGCACATTACTCGTTATTAATTGTCCTTCTTTGTCCTGGAAAATGACTACTTCATTTCAATCTACACTGGCAACATTTAATAGATTATTGATTTCATTTTTGAGCTAATCAAGAGTTGCATATTTGGATAAGTCACCTTGATAACCTTCTGTTGATAAATCTCCTGATAGTGTTCCAAATTTTGTATAGTAGCTCATTATTTACTGTCCTAGAAAAAATTATCAACACTAGTTTAGCATTATACAAAATGGCAAAATCGTTGATAATAAACTTTGATACAGAGAGATTGGTGAAGCGCAAACAAAACAGTGAACTTCCTGATTGTCATTATCTTATTGTTGGGCGAACTGGATCGGGGAAAACAAATTTGCTTATGAACTTGCTTCTTGGTGATAATTTTAACTATGACAGAGTTTATATTTACACAATCAATCCACAGCAAGATAAATATGAGTTATTATGCGAGTAATGACAAGCTTCGTGATGAACTTAAGGCTGGTGAAGATTTTTTTAAAATTAGGCAGCCAGAAGATCTTATTCCAGTTAATCAACTTGATGCAGATGAACAATAGATAGTAGTTTTTGACGATATTCCGCTAAATAACATGGAGATGGACAAAACAAAATCATATTTCTCACTGTCACGTAACCGACAGTGTAACTCTGTTTATCTTGCTCAAGGATATTATAATATTGACAGATTTATTAGGCGAAATACTGGTTGTTTTATATTATTTCCAGGACTGGACAATATTGACGTTAGAAATATTGCAAGCGAGCAATGCGGTGACGTGACAAAAGATAAGTTTATTGAACTCTACCGTAATGCTACAAAAGATAAATTCAACTTTTTCATATTTGATAAACTTACACATGATCCAACTAAAATGTTTCGCTGTTGTATTAGCATTTACTTACAGTAAGAGGTTTCAATTTTATAAAATTTATAATAACAATAATGGACAAACGAGCAAGATACAGACAACATATAGAAGATCTAAAAAAAACTTGCTCAATCTCAGGCATTACTTAAGCAAAAAGTACAACAAGCACGGCGTGGGCAAGCAACTGCTACAGAAGCATCAGCTACAATTTTTAAACCGGTTACTGAAGCACTAGTAGGTAAACAACCTGAAAATAAACCAATATCAGAAGAAGAATTTAAACAACTGCAAGAAAAAGGCTTGGTTGGAATTGTTAAAGAACAACAAGAAGCAGCTGCTGCAAAAATTGTTACTAGATCTGAAGAAAGAAAAGAAAACTAACTGAGGCACTTACAGCAAATATAGCTGATCCTGCTGCTAGACAAGCTGAAACAGATCGATTGATAAACAATCCGCTGGAACTTGAGAGAAGTTTAGCAGAGATAACAACGCAAGGAATAACAAATATTATAAAAAATGTATCAAGAGACATAAAAGATATCAGAGAGGAGCAACAAAGAGTTGGTGAGCTTACTGTAAAGTTTATGGAAGTTGGAGAGCAAAGATTTTATTTTACAAAAAGAGCAAATGATGTGATAAAAGATAGTGAATATGATCATTTTTTAAAGAAAGAAAATATAGAAAATATTAATAATATAAGCAGATGGACTGATGCAGAATATCAAACATTAATCGATAGATTAGATGTAATATTAAAAGACGGAGCTGCTGCTAAGGATGAAATAAACACGGTTACAAAAATTGATGATAAGCTTCCGCTTTATGATAGGAAGAGATATGGTGTTATTTCTACCAATGTTAAAGAAACAGCAGAATAAAGTAGAGCAGAACCTTGTGGTAGTGGGTGCAGTTTTAGAAGGAAATTTACTGTATACGATAAATCTCGTGTAGAAAAATATAGAGAAGGAAAAACAGGAACTGGTGTAAAAATATTAACTTCATCTACTGAAATGATAGGTAGATTAATGTTATTAATATCATCAAAAGAAGCTGGGAATGATAGTGTTGAACTTGATAATGAAATCATTGATATACTTGGTCATCTAAGATCGGGTGAATTATTAACATCTGGCGAATATGAAACTTTACACCGCGACTTAATCGATGCGACTTAAGTTTGTAAAATGATATAATATAAAAGGAATGCAAACAACATTATTACTAAACTCTAGTGAGTCTGCGAAAGAGAGCGCAAATTTTTTAGTAAATTATATTCCGCCTATCCAACTAGATCCTGCAAAGCAATATGAGATTGGAATAATTTCTTGTACTTGCTGGAATGCTATGCCTAACGTGAAAACTGATGTTAACGATAAAATGTGGTTTACTATGTTTACAAGTTCTTCAATATCTACACCAAAACAAAAATAAAAATTCCACAAGGAGCTTATAATATTAGTAATCTAAACTGGAATATCAAAGAGCTCATAACAAAAGCTGGCGGTGTGGCTGATGATTTTGAATTGGCAGCGAATTATAACACATTACGAGCTAGGATAACTTTGAAAAATATGTTAATCGGTCTTGAACCAAGAGAAAGAAGTATTGCACAACTGTTAGGATTTACTAAAATAAGTTACGTTGCGTTTAATCAGCCTATTACATATGACAGTGAACTGCCAGTAAATATAACAGAAGCAAATACGATATTTGTAAATTGCTCTATTGCTTCGGGCTCTTATACATCAAAAGGTAGCAAAGGTCAAACGATTTAAAGTTTCTCACCAGAAGTTTCGCCAGGTTCTCTCATGCAAATAACTCCACGACATATTATCTATTATCCTTTAAAGGTTGAAGATCAAATATCAAGTATAATAATGCAGTTGACAGATCAATCTGGAGAACAGTTACATGTTAATAATGAAGTTGTAACTTATTTTTTACATCTACGCGAGCAAAAGTAAAAATTATGCAACATCAAATATAATGAAACAAACGAAAAATATTATCGAAGAAAAATAATAGGAGGATTTTTTGGAAATATATTTACTAAAGTTATTGAAAATGTTCCAGGTATAGCACGTAATGTTGCACCAATTGCTATTGACGCGGGTAAAGCTTTTGCAACTGGAGCTGCATCTGCCGCTGGGACTGCGGTGGGACAAAAAATAGCTGATAAAATAAAAAGGTGATCCACCGACTGTATCTGAAATAAAACAAGCTATCTCATAAATCGCTCCAACAAAAGAAAGTCAACAACCTATGATAACAACAACAGAAAGATATTATCACCAAAGGGCGAGTAGATCATACAAAAATTAATATCTAAAGTAACAGTGCCGCAATAAAATTTAATATAATCTAATAAAATAAAATGTCTGTTAAAAATAATCTCGAGTTAACAGAAACTTATGACATCGACAACGATGTCACAGAATTCGAGTATGTTGAGTATCTCGATGAGAATTCAAACGAACCAAATAAAGCTGGTATTAGAACCTTTAACACTAGAGACGAAGATGTATTTCTACTGCCACTTAAGGCTTTGCTGGAAGTTCGCTGTCAGATTATGAAAGTAGCCAATCCACCTGCTGTAATTGCAGTTGGAGCAGAAATATCTCTTATAAATAACGGGTGGTGTTTATTCAAAAGTGCTAGATATCAACTGGCCAATCAAACTATAGAAGATATTTTAGGTCATCTACAAGTTGCAAGTACAATTTTAAATATTATTTCGTTTTCTGACGATTACTCGAGATCAAATGCAACTAGCATGATGTGGTTTAAAGATACTGGACGGGGTATAGCTGATTTAACTGAATTTTTAAAGAGAGGCGCTATAGTCCATGGAGCTGATGCTGATGCAAATGCTGTAATTCTGAGAAATTTTCTCATTGCTAATGCGGCTGCTCTAGATATTTCCGCACTTGCTGCAGATGCTAATACAAACGCCACAAGAGTTTCTCTTATAGCAGCTTTTAGTAATCTAAATATAACACCACCAGCTGCAGATGCAAACGGTACTGCGATGTTAAATCTACTTCTTAACACACTTGACGTGAGAAATCCACGCTATAACTTACAGCAGGATCACGTCAAATTACAATGATGCTTCCGCTAAGCATAATTTTTGTCTTGTGTCGCGTTTATGATAAAGTATTTCGTGGAGTAAAACATACGCTACTTTTAGATCGAGCAGAACAAAACGATTGCTTGTTTAGATCTGGAGGGGTTGATGTAAAGTTTATCATAAACAACCTTGCTTTGTGGATGCCTTGTATAACACCATCGATTAAAAAAATGTCAGAACTAAATAGTACGCTTGATAAGCATACAAACATAATTTATTTTAAGCAGCATAAGATATATCAGACAGCGGTTCCAAATACTACTGACTACACGTGGCGGGGCACAACAACATCAAGCGAACAACTGCCGAGACAAATATTTGTCGTATTTCAACAGCACGCTCGACGAGGAAACCAACAACAAAATAATGCAATATTTGACCACGCTGAAGGCAGACGAATATACGCTAGACTAAATTCAAAGCAATATCCAGATCGAGCTATAGAGTGCAGTTTTTCAGATGACGCTAATAAAAATATTTCTCGACCGTACTTGTATCTGCTTCACGCAATGCAAAGATATCAAGATGTTGAAGATGGAACTCAAATATCAGCAGAGGAATTTCGTACACGTTATCCTTTTTTTTCATTTTGATGTTAGTAAACATAACGAGGGAATTGTAGACAGCACAGCGGATATTGAAATTACCTGGAAACTTGGGGCGGGTCCAGTAGCGCCGTTGTACGTATCGCATTAGTGATTAGTGATAGTTTAATCACGGTAGATTCTATTAGAGGTAAAATGACAGTTCAAACTTAATCTACAGTTGTTATATAAAATGACAAACTATATTGTGAAAGAAGCATATTTGACCGATGGCCAAGTTAAAAAATTAGTAACTGCTATTGCAAAGCGAGAACAGGTATCATTAAAAATCAATCCTAATATTACTGATGGTGTTTTAACAAAATTAATGGTAACAAAAATCAAATAAGTATGATCGTAAAAACGACTTTTGTTTTAAATTTGATTGCTGCACAAATGACAGTGATGGCAAACGATATTGTTGTCAAAGGTGGTTTTCTTGGTCCGGCAATATCAATATTACCTAGTACAATAATACCTAAAGTTTTGCCGGTGTTGGGAACATTAGGACTAGCAGCAATGTCAGGAGCAGTGTCTGGTTCAACGAAGAAAGCTGTTGAGAGTAATTGTATAATTCGTGGAAGTGGAATAAAAATTTGTAAATTTTATGTAAATGATATATTATAATGCCACAACGGAAAAAGAAATCACAAGCAACAAAATCGCCAGAAAAAAGAAACAAAAAAGGAAACAACAAAATCGCCAACACCAAAATGCAACAGAAAATGCAATCAAAGAAAACAAAGGGGAATTATTCCGTACGCTCCACTTTTGGCGGGACTAGCGGGAAGTCTGCTGCTAAATCTTTTAGGAATCGGACGTGGTTTAACATTACCAGGAACACGACCACCCCGTTGAGTAATTTTGACATAATCGATAAGTTAAAAGCGGTTCCTGGATTTCACGGAGTTTATTCTAAAGATGAACTCGCAGTAATAAAGTCGCCGTCAGCTTTATGTTCGTAAGTGATTAATATACAATATTTTAATGACGGATCCGGCACGCGTTGGGTAGCAGTTTATAATAATAATTATTTCGACTCGTTTGGATTTCCTTCAAGCGATGTAATAAAAAGGTATATGAACAAAAATTTTAAAAAGGTATATTATTCGTCAAATCAACTCCAACCTGTTGGAACGTCTGCTTGCGGATATTATTGTATTACGTTTATCTGACAGATGAGCAGAAATCTCAATTTTTTAAAATTTATTTTACAGTTTGATAAGCAACCTTCTCACGCTAATGATGAGATTGCAATTAATTTTATCTATACCCCTTGATATAATAATGTCAACATATTGTCTAAAGTGTAGAACTAAAACAGAAAATATTAATGAAACAACAGAAAAAACAAAAACAACAGGATGGTATAAAAGAGTATTTGTGCAATCTGCGGAAAAAGAAAAAATATGTTTTTAAAGAAAACGTCCCCAGCGCCAGGGTCGTCAGCGACAGTATCGTCAGCAAAAAATTCGCTAGGATCTGATTATTTTGATATTATTTTAGTCGACGACTAAAAATATAGAATGATATGCAACTGTGATTCTGAGAGAGATTTGTGTCTTGAGCAAAATAAAATTGTCGTATACTGTCAATGTTGCAAAAAAAGAGAAATAATTGATCCAGGTATAGATATACACAAAATTATTGGAAAATTACCAAAACCAAAAGGCGGTTGAACTTTGCCAGGTCATCGGTATACAGGTCCTTACAATCCGCTAGATCAACAACTAGATGAAATCGACAATCCATTGCCAGGAAAAGAGCCTTACAATCAAGTGGATGCAATAGCGATGCGTCATGATATCTGTTATCGTGATCATGAAAACTCTAAATCAGATTTTGATAAAGTGATGTTAGACGAATACATGATCAGGAGCCAACAAATCTACGAGAACGTTGTGATAGAAGATTTGTTCAGGAAATGATTGGAGCAAATATAAAATTGGACTCGGCAAAAGGATACGATGATCTTGCAGTCGAACTACATAGACCTAAAAAAAAGTTCCCACGACGCCAATTTGTCGCTAATACCGTAGATGATATCTGGGCAATAGATTTGGTGGATGTATCCAATCTGGCTCAGTTTAACGTTGGTGCTGATGGCGCTACGTAAAGGTATTTTTTTAATGTTATAGACGCTTTTAGTAAATACGCTTTCAGTGTACCTGTTTCGGATAAGACAGGGACTTCAATGACTGATGCGCTAAAACAAATAATAACGAGTACAGAAAAAAAACCCAAATAAAATCTGGACTGATGATGGATGCGAGTTTTTTAACAAAAAGTTTGAGCAGTTTCTAGAACAAAATAATATAAAAAATATGTTACAGGAAACGAAGGTAAAAGCGTTGTTGTCGAGAGATTTAATCGCACGTTAAACGAAAAATTACACAAACATACGACAGCTAAAAACACCAACAGGTACATCGATGACCTTTCTCAAATCGTAGGCGAATATAATAACACGAAACATCGAACCATCAAAATGTCACCTAATAATGCTATTAAAAATCTGATATAAGCAAATGATAACATGTACCGCAGACATAAATTTAAGGTTGGTGATAAAGTGATGAAAAAGGTATTTGCAAAAGGATTTACTCCGAACTGAAGCGTAGAGGTATTTGTGGTTGATAAGGTACTTTTCACAATACCTTTGACATACATGTTAAAAGATCTGGCAGGGGAACCGATCGTAGGTAGTTTCTACAAATAAGAACTACAGAAAACTGAGCAGGATGTTTTTGTTATTGAAAAAGTGATTAGGAAAAAAGGAGATAAAAGTTTAGTCAAATGGCGTGGGTATAGAGATAAATTTAAAATTTGGATTCCAACCAAACAAATTATGATATAATGCTATTATAAATTTCCTCATACTTTTGTTTGACAGATTTACCGTTTACTGGTTTACATAACGATATTAGATATTGTCTGCGATCGTCATAAATTGTCATTAGATTAAAAATCTTGACAAATATGAAATCGAATTTGATATTTTTCTGTCGGCCTGGAATTCTGATGTTTAAGAAAGGTTTGATTAGCTGCCAAAACAGTTGTTGTTCGGCAACGATAAAATTAAATTTTATTATTGTTTTTGCAATGTGATACTTGGCATTATATCGGTCAGTTGTTGATCTGCTGTAATTAGATCTGTCAGCAACAGTGACTATTTCACCATCATCATCAGATTTGTTGTTATATAAAATATCATCTTCACTACAACCAACAGATTTGTCTATGAAATCTTTGGAAAATGTAATACCTCATCTTTAGTATCTTCTTCATATAATTCACTGAGTCGTTTCATCAAGTCCATTGTTATAATATATTTTTATCTAATATGTTATTATAAGATGACTGGTGAGATAAAATATCACCAAATGGTTAATATAGTAAATTACAAAGAGCTAGCCGAAGCGGTAAGAAAATGCTTGTCGGGTTATAGAGCATATTCTGTTGACGTTATTGTAATGCAAGGCAATTCTCATAAAATATTGCTAACAGCAGCAAAAAAAAAAACAAAATTAATGAAAGTGCAGTAACGACGATAAAATTTCATTGCGATTATATCATAACATTTGCTCATCATTGCTTGACTAAAACTGAATTACAAAATATTATTGATCTTCATATCTAAAACGAATCCTAGCATCGTATTCGCTTGAAAAAGTTGATTTTATTTTTACTCCATCAGCCACAGATTTTATGACTGAGGGATTTATCTTATAATATTTCATCGCAGCTGTAATCGTTTTGAATTTGATCTCCTCGTCAGTTTTGAGGTTTGTCTAAATAACAGATTTTGCTGGACATCTAAAACTACTACCGTTACCACCTCGTCCTTTTCTCACATTTTCCTGGTGGGTCACTAGCTCCTGATTTTCCAATTGATTGTCATTCTTTACATTATTGATGGATTTATAACAAGCCCATTGGGTATAGATTTGTTGAACACCTCGTAAATAAACCTAACTTGATCTGTCGATGATCCTCTAACAGTTACCGTTATGTCCCATATTTTTCATAGTACCAAGAACTGTTTTAGTTTTTCTGTTTCTAATAATACCGCGATCGTTAGCCTCGTATAAATCAAAGACCGGATGCGGCTGAAACTCAGCTTGTAAGGATAAGTTTTCAATGTTGTCATCAGTGACTTTACCAATCACGTGATATACACGCTGTCCCTCTGGAATGTCATCACAAAACAACGTGTAAATAAAATCTTTTCTAAGCATTGTAATCCTCTCAGTATTATCACCTTTTACACTACACTGATAACCCGCTGACGTTAATTTGCCAACAGATATTCTAGTTTTAATGTTAATAACTGAACCTAATGTATTTCCAGCGTATAAGTTGTATTTTAAGTGAAGATGATATATTTCTTGCTTACGTGTGCTTGTTAGATTTGCTGTCATTATATTATAGGTGATTTGTTTTATCTTTAATTGATTTTTATCGCATGCGCAGTGTGAGGTAAAGTTATACTTTGGGTGAACGTGATATGCTTCTTGCTCACGTGCGCTTGTCAGATTTGCTGTCATTATACTATAGGTGATTTTTGTTTTATCTCTAATTGATTTTTAGCGCATGCGCAGTGTGAGGTAAATTATCAATTAGCTATATCATTATAGTATAGCAATGTTAAATTTACGTGATATAGCCAAGAGAAACCTTATGGGAGAAACTGATAAAATAGCGACTGCTTTTGCAGGTTTCGACAAGAGTTATAAATTTGATAGTCAAAATGTTTTAGTAAATTTTACTGCAACAAATCTTTACCACCTATTACAGACAACTGTTAAACGTGAGCTCGAAAACACAAAAGTATCAGATTATTGTGCAATATCATGCTATATTTTGAAAGCTACTTGTAACGAAATAATCAACTAACAAGGAAATTGCAGATCCTTATATGAACGCAAAATCAAGAGGTATTTCGCTTGGGACTGATCTTTTGTCACTATCTGATGAAATACACGACGAAATTTGGAAACAAAATAGAGGAAATCACTGAATTAGGTTCGGGTTGGAAGTTTGAAATGATCAAAGAAATATTGTTTTACTCGATGAAATATGACGCTTTACGAGGTAGTTGGTACAATGACCTGCCACCAAAAATAAAAAGTAAAAGATATTGTAAAAACATAAAAATGTCGATAACAAATGTTTCCAATGGGCTGTTCTTTCCGCACTATTTTTCCAGCAGAAAAACACGCTGATCGCGTTGAGAAGTATATCAATCACATGTCTAGATTAAATTTTAAAGATATTAACTTTCCAGTGGCAGAAAATCAAATACCAAAATTTGAAAAGCAAAATAATGTTTCAATTAACGTTTTCGGACTAGATGAAAAGGAGGATGTATATCCGAGATATATTTCAGAAAATGCTTCACAATCGACTATAAATTTACTCTTTTATAAAAATCATTACGTTTGGATTAAAAACTTTAACGGACTAGTTGGTAAACAGTAAAATAAGAATAAGAATAAAAAATCTCTTGTTATCGCTGCCTGCACGGTTGTACTAACAATGAAATATTACAAAATCATTTGCAGTACTGTAGTGATGTACAAAGAATAACAATGCCATCTAAAAAAGATAGTGTGTTACAGTTTGTCCATCATAATCACGAACTAAAATATCTTTTCGTCATATACGCTGATGTTGAGTGTTTACTTCAACCTGTACTTGGCGTAGAAAATAATCCTAATCAATCGAGTACAAGAAAAATTCAAAATCATATTCCCTGTGGAGTAGCGTACAAGGTAGTTTGTTGTACAGATTCTATGTTATCTAAACCAATCAAATTATATCGTGGTAAAAATCAAGCTGTCTGGCTTCTCAAGCAGTTGATTAACGAAGTTGATAATATTACTTATCGTTTGAAAAGATTAACGCCAATGTTAAAATTAACACCTCAACAAGAATCTGATCACGGGCAAGCGGAAATTCGTCATATTTGTGGAAACGCTTTTGACTCTGATAAAAAGGTACATGACCATTTCCATTTGACTGGACAATACCATGGAGTGGTTCATGATCAGTGTAATTTAAAATTTCATTCTCCAGATTTTATTCCGGTTATTTTTCACAATTTTCGAGGATATGATAGCCATAATATAGTAGAAGCTTTTGGTGTTCCTGATATAAAAGCTCGTCTAAAACTCGATAACGTCATCCAATGCATTCCAAATAATTTTGAAAAGTATGTGTCAGATACGCTAGGTAAATTGCGTTTCATTGACAGCCTGCAGTTTATGGCAGCCACGTTAGGTGAGTTAGTAAAAGGTTGTAGTAAATTTGATAACCTAAGAGATTGTTTCGGAGATAAATTTAATCTACTAGCTAACAAAGGATTTTTTCCATACGAATATCTCGACGACTGGAGTAAATTTGATGAAACATCTTTACATGGCAAAGATAAATTTTACTCGCAACTTAAAAATGAAAGTATAACTGATGACGAGTACAGGTATGCACAAGATATCTGGATAGAGTTTGATTGTGAGATGTTTGGTGATTATCATGATTTGTATTTTAAAACTGACCTGTTGTTATTAGCAGATGTTTTTGAAAGTTTTCGAGAAGTGAGTTATAATAATTATGGACTAGATCCTTGCTGATATTATTCTGACTCTGGGTTGTCTTGGGATGTTCTGCTAAAGTTTAGTAAGGTAAGGTTAGAATTAGTGACTGACGTCGATATGTTCAATTTTATTGAAAAAGGTATCAGAGGCGGTATTAGCGTGATAACAAAAAAATATGCTGAAGCAAACAACAAATATTTGAAACAGTATAACCCTGAGCTCCTTTCGAAATATTTAGTTTATCTAGATTGCAATAATCTTTACGGTGGTTCGATGGCAGAACCAAAGCCTCTTGGTGGATTTCACTGGATCACGGCTGATCAATTTCTCTCTGAAACAGAAAAAAGATTCCCGACGATGTTTCCTATTTCGTTGAAGTTGATCTTGATTATCCAATTTCGCTACACAAATTGCATAACGATTATCCTTTCTGTGCAGAATCAATGGTCATAGATTATAATTTGTTATCAAAAGAAAAACAAGCGTTAGCATCACCAAGACAACATTCCATGGTCAAGAATCTAGTACCAAATTTGCTTCATAAACCTCATTATGTTTTGCATTACAAAGTTTTAAAACAAGCAGTCGATGCTGGTCTTGTGTTGAGAAAAGTTCATCGTGTACTAAAATTTAATCAGTCGCCGTGGATGAGAGGTTACATTAACTTCAACACTTCAAGAAGAGCTGCAGCAAGAACTGATTTTGAGAAAAACTTCTTGAAACTGATGAACAATGCTTTTTTTTAGTAAGACGATGGAACTGAAATCGCAACGTTCTAATGCACAGTTTAATTTCTACCCTGTACAGCACATGTTATCTGATGAAAAACGTGTGGTAGACTGATTATAAAACCCGTCTGTCTGGCCGTCTTTAGAATAGTCGCAAGCATTCCACGCATGCGCTGTTCTAACAAATTCGTCACCTCTTTATGAGAGAGCTTACCTGGATGAATCATGGCATTCCAACACCTGTTGTTTTGTTTGGTTACAAAATATCTGTCTGCATACGTCTGTGTGACACGAGCTTACCTGGATGAATTATTAATTTACATAACATTCCTACACCTGTTGTTTTGTAAAATACCTTTTATTAACTTACCACTTTAGTATAAGGAAGTTTATATGATAATATAATTCATGTACATAACTCTCTACCTGAATTCATTAACACTATAATAACAGAGAAGGGGAGTTGGTTAGAAACTTTACTAATACTTTTTGAAAAAAGGGGGTGGGGGATAGTTTATACTTTTTTGGAGGGGTAAAAACAAGGTTTTGAATAAAAATCTTGTTTTACTCTACTACTAATAAAACCATCGATTTTGAGAAAGATTTTCTAATGAGAAAAAGAGTTGTATTGGTCAAGAGATGGAAAATCTCAGAAAAAAATATAAACTTTAAAATATATTAGGATTAAAAATTATTTTTAAATGACATAAAGATTTACCACTTGCATTGGGGAGCAACTATTAATTCTGACTTGGTGTTCAGTTTCAAAACATGAAAATCAAATTATCCCAACCAATTTACGATGTGTTTCAAGTGTCAGAGTTATCTCAATGACTAATGTATAAATTTTGCTAAAACCGGCTTGAAAATAATAAATATATTGATTCATTACGTATCAGTTGTTGAAAAAGAAAGCTTTTAAAGTAACATGATTGATAACCTAAAGGTTTATAGCAATATGTAAGAGTCTTTAGAAAGGATAGGATAACTAAGAACTTTGTAAAGGGGAGCAAAATATTTGTCAGTTTATTTATATAAATAATGAATTAAGATATATAAGTATGTTATGCTTGGCATTGAATTACTGAAATTTCCGAGTGAAGCAGTTGTCATAGAGTAAAAATAAATATATCTTTTCACTGGCTATCAGTAGATATTATATATCAGAAATTTCAATCTTCCGAGATGCTTGCATAACGTAAAGGGTAAAGATGGCTGTCTGGAAAATTAACGACCTGTTCAAATCCAAGCAATGATAAATATTTTTTCTTCATTTTGTTTTTAATCTGCAAGTTAATCTTGGATGTGGATAGAGCATTTTGTAACTATTAATATTTATGTGCAAATGTGCACAAAAATTCGTTGAACGAAAACTTTAAACCGCTGTCATTATCGCGCTGGGTACAGTAAGAAATCTGCTACTTCAGTGGTTTATATAAGTTATTGATTAATAAGCTTGAGCATAAAATAAAATGTATGTTGCGTTTTTCACCCACTCCATGAAATGTATCCAGATATTCACCCGCAAATACCCTCAATATATTTTGATAATGTACCCGAATAGGTGGAGATGTATATAGTAAGTCTCCAAATGACATCGTTTGTACATATATGTATAATATATACAATGTACCCTAAAGATGGGTAATGAACATGGACAAAAATGCTTTGACTATTGAGGGACTACAAGCGGGTGACATATATATATATATATATATATATATATATATATATATATATATATATATATATATATATATATATATATATATATATATATATATATATATATATATATATATATATATATATATATATATATATAGTTTTGTATCTGGAAATAGCTTTCTGGTTGAATGTCTTTACACTATGTTCTTTATATACCTGTCATGGATGGTTTAGTACACTTTGTATGATGATAAAAATCGATTAGAGTGAAAGTTTTGATTTGCCATATGCATATTTGATTGATAATAATTTGATTAAGTTCTGGGACTGACTGAATAGTTATTAAGTGGGAAAATGATGAAACGTGTATCCATGATGACTGCTGCATTTCACTTCTGTCATTTGAGATGAAACATTTTCTATTATATGAAACATTTTCTATTATATTACAGATTTAGAGATGCGCTGCTCACATAGTTAGCATCTAGTTTTTGTGCTTAAAGTTCACAGTCCCCTAAGTTATATATCACAAACAATACGACTTTGTTGGTGCCGAACAGGCAACACAATGTAGACGATTGTAACAAAGATTCCACAAGCCCCTGTTTATAGTGCTCGTGTCCAGTGAATTTAAAGTGTACAATAATTTCACAAGTTTCATTAAAAACAAAGTCTATCGCGTTGCATGGCAGTAACACAAGCCTGCTATATATCAGACTGCATAATCTATGAAATGGGGTCAGCGTAGAGATTAAATTAGCTCCAATTCTTTCTGCATTTATCTAAATCGCGTCTTCAATTCTATAATTTCTACTTTCGTCTTATTCAATGGATCCTTCTTAAAGGTCATCATTTGCCCCATGTTATATACCGGAACAAGGCATCTTAATCCAATTGTTTTTTCAATATATAGCCATGACATTTATTTGGGCAGATTCACATTGCTGGAAATGATTTGTCATCATACAAGTTTGTCATTTCTTTGTACAAGAAACGATATTATTAGGCACTACACAATCATAGCACTTACCTGCACTGTGCACTTGACTTGATATTATATGAAATGGCCATTACCATTTCAACGAGCTTTGCTACTATTGATTTGACATGATATAATCATGGCATTTGCATGGACATGTCACCTTCACCCAATAACTTTGACATAATATAACGATACCATTTACAAGGACAATGCAATTTACCCCAATGGAATTGGGGTTATATTAAAATGGGATTTTCTGTACAGGACACGTTACTTCATTTTATTTGGCATTATATAACCATGGCATATGGATGGATGAGGCACGTTACCTCAGTTGTTTTAGCATAATATTGTTACTAGTCTTTGTCATTGAATTATATAACAGAAAAGTGTCACGGCAACAAGATTTGTAAAATTTGAAAAGAATTTTCTTTTTTTATCTAGAACAATAAGTAAGAAAATAATAAGGGTATAGAGAATTAAATCAAAACGCAATCCAACGTAATGCAATAAGATCTACCAATAAAAATGTAATAAAACATTTTTGACAAAAAGTAATTTTTCTTACTTTATCTAAGTTGACTTTTCTGTCATTTACAATTTAAAAAAAAATAGTAATTGAGGGTTTGTGAGGGTGTTTCTTTCTATTGGCTGCTATAATCGATATCGACATTATTATCATCATTAACCTGCCCTAAAAACGTTTAGAAAATGTACTTTCTTACGTTGTCTGCCCTATTTCTTTTCCTTTTTACTTAATGTGGGGAATATTTGAGCACATTTTATTAATTTAACCACAGGTATGCATATTGCATTTAATTCTTTAAACGTTCCTATAAACATCATAAGCAAAGAAACTGTCCTAATTTCGGACATTGTTTTGCAGATGGACATAAGGACATCTTGATTCAGGGTGACACTAATGCTACTGAATTCGTCGCATTTTTTAGTTGATGGACTGTACAATTACAATCCTGTCCAATTGTTTTTGTTTTTTTTGTATGGACATTACAGAACAGAGTTAAATATGTCAACAATGGTACTCTGACATGTTTTCGTACTGAGAATGCAATGGTGAACTACGCATAATTTAGTACTTGGACTTGCAGTACACAGTTTAAATATACGACTCACACATGACATTTATGCATGATTTATTTGAATTGTATGCTGAACAAAACTTACATATAGATCTACACTGTTACCAATTGGGCATAATACAGGTCTACTCGGCTCTGCTGAGCACCATATTGACCTGGTATGATCTACTTAGCATCGTCACTCAGAAATGTATGATTTCTAAACAAAGCTTAAATAAGGCTACTCGGCATGAATCGCTGAGCATCATCACTCCGTATCATTATCGTGAGAACATTTGAAACAAGGGCATGATTACTAACTACTACCGTTGACATAAGGTCATGATTTGAACCACCTAGTACCATTTTTTTGTAAAATGAGTCGTTGCAGGGACATAATGTGTATATGATAGACATATGTACCATCAGATTGATTATCAAATTTATAACGTTGACTGTTGGACATACATTCAAACCCTTCGTAACATAACAAAGTAATTGTAGGACAAATATGCAAAATCTTAAGTGATATTTGTAACACATGACATATAAGACATATATTCATCATCTTTGTAAAACTAAAATATCATAGTCACTAAAACATACGTCCAATATAATTATGTGAGACATAAATATAACATTGACAGTAGGTAAGATACTCGAATACGTATGAGATTTATCTTATCTTTATCATTGTCCTAACTACTTATCTTTAGATTGTTGTCGGTATATCTCTACTAGAGAACAGTGGCAGTAGTACATGATACATAATCCTTAGTATTCGTTGTTTATAGAATAAAAGTTTAAACTGTCAAAACAAGTAACAAGGACAAGACAATTTGAATTTGCACAAGGTTAAGGCCATCATAACATAATACATTAATAAAACAAATAATACAATATGTTTTTAAAAAAGTTAATTCTGATAATATTATACGTTAAAAAACATATCACAATAAAATCGGAAAATTATTATTACTGCAATTGATCAACTCATTGTGGGTGGAATAATACATCCTGTCGACAATTCTGCAACTTTAACACTAAAAGCTGGAAAAGTTACTCCAGCGTAGTCAGCTACACCAAAAACTTCTCCCAATTTAAAATGTTTGTTCTGGATTTCATTCTAACGTTTCGTGTGTACCTCTTTAAGTTTCTATCTCATCGACTATATCGTGTTTAATTTAATTTATTTTCATAAACACAAACATAAAAAATGGTTGACAAGAATATGTTTTAACCTCTCTTATATTAAAATAGTATTAAAAACGGAATTACTTAATTAATTTGTCCCGTCATATTTAAATAGATAATATATTATAGACCGAAGCAAGTTTTAAACGGATACATAATAGTAGTTTTTTCTACTTCGTATATTACAGTATTAGTTGTAACTGTAATTTAGAATTTAACAATCTCTTCAATAAAAATTAAGTTCGCTACTATTGCAATGTCTAAATTTATATATAACTAACAAGAAAAAACACTCATCAATTTATGTACGTCCGCGTTTATAAATAATCTTCTCGCAGCTTTAACCGTATATGATTTTAACTATTAATTAGAACAAACGCAGAAGTGTATTAATATTTACAATATTACCTAATGAACTTGCTTAAAACTAGTGAATATAAGAAGAGTCATTGATGCTGATTTATATTACCAGACTATCAAATAAAATGCCATTTATTTGAGTCAGCGATTTTAAGGTATCTTCTGTCAACTCTTCCTGTAATTGATTTTAATTATTAATTAGGCAAAAAGTTATTCTTGCAAGATGCGATTCCAAATTATTATTGAATCATGATATCAAATGTTAATATTTATTTAGCGAACCTCTTCAATGGCTTGCATGCAAAATAATTCTTCTCTGTATATATTCACATTTTCATATAGGTATTTAAAATGGCTATTGAGTCATAAAAATGTAATATCAATGTAATGATTTATACTTCTTTATTACTAATTTCATAATCTCTTTAGAACAAACGCTTTCATCAAGTCAAAGTGCATTCCTTAGGACAATCTAGGTTAGATCGGAATTCAAACTACGTGCCGCTTTCATTGACTCTTTGTGACTGATTTTATAGTGGTAGAAAATACGACTTGAATAATAATAGTTGTACTAGTGTGTTGCATTGAATTTCATTTTGACTTAAATACAATTTCGTAGCTTACATTCAATCATGGACATAGAACACGATTAATTAAAAATTCATACTAAGTGACGCTTGGTGGGTGAAATGTCGTAAAGATTATTCATGGAGTTCATAAGGTAAAGTTTCGTATTTCTGCGTTTTCGGATCAATCACGTTACATGTTTTAGTGTGAAGCAAAGAAATCGGTTCGTGTTTAATGTCTTTATATCTATCTATCGATCTATCGATCTATCGATCTATCTATCTATCTATCTATCTATCTATCTATCTATCTATCTATCTATCTATCTATCTTATATATATACATATACATATATATATATATATATATATATATATATATATATATATATATATATATATATATATATATATATATACAGAGAGAGAGAGGGCGAAAGAGAGATATTGGTTGATAGGTAGGTAGATAGATAGATAGATAGATAGATAGATAGATAGATAGATAGATAGATAGATAGATAGACAGACAGACAGACAGACAGACAGACAGACAGATAGATAGATAGATAGATAGATAGATAGATAGATAGATAGATAGATAGATAGATAGATAGATAGATAGAGAGACAGACATATAGATAGAGAGATAGATAGATAGATAGACAGACAGACAGACAGACAGATAGATAGATAGAGAGATAGATAGATAGACAGACAGACAGACAGATAGATAGATAGATAGATAGACAGACAGACAGACAGACAGACAGACAGACAGACAGACAGATAGACAGACAGACAGACAGATAGATAGATAGATAGATAGATAGATAGATAGATAGATAGATAGATAGATAGATAGATAGATAGATAGATAGATAGATAGATAGATAGATAGATAGATAGACAGACAGACAGACAGACAGATAGATAGATAGATAGATAGATAGACAGATAGACAGATAGATAGATAGATAGATAGATAGATAGATAGATAGATAGATAGATAGATAGACAGACAGACAGACAGACAGACAGACAGATAGATAGATAGATAGATAGATAGATAGATAGATAGATAGATAGATAGATAGATAGATAGATAGATAGATAGATAGATAGATAGATGAGGAGAAGAATATTTTGTTTTAGTTATCTGTGCTTATTGTAAGTCATTATGAAAGATACATCTTGGTTATCCTTCAGATTAAAAATCGCTTAGAATTGCGAAGAATACACTGTGTCCTATTTTCTATGCAAATTTGTTCGACTACACTTGCACCCGTATAAGGGGATGATATAAACAACTACTAAATCACAGAATTGTACTCTTATTAAATTCTTTATTACTTTCCAACCTATCCTACACAACAAAAACAATATTGCGTTAAAAGTGAGAATAAATGATACATTTAACCCAAAGATTATTGCAATAAAATAAAAGCTTTGACAACACTGATATATTTCATTAAGTTTGTTCAATACATATTGGAGTCATAAATCTGGTTTACAAGAATTTGTCTGCTTCTCGAATACATCGAGATTTTAAAATCTGTCTGAATTTGTACAACTTGTCCAATTGCATATATGGTTGTGTGTAGTACAAAGACGAATACACCTGCAAAATACAACGAGTACTTTATTGTACTGACATCACAATATTTCCAGGGTAAGATTGATATGTGCATGTAATTTTAGAAGTATCATCATGCGCAGCAGTAACAATGGTAGCATCTAAATTAGATCCATAGTTATAATAAATTCAACTGCATGTTGTAAAGTATTACTTCCTACGAAGTGAGCTATAAATAAAAGCGCTATTAATAAATGTGTTAGTTTTTCATGAAGATGTTTGTTTTTATTTGTGTTCTGTTTAGCACGCATTATTGTGCATAGGGATTTTGAGGAATGAGCGCTGGGAAGAGGTTGATCCGTTCCTGTCTAACATACCAGCTTTAATCAGACCTCAAACATGTAACCTTATCACAGTGTCTCGGGTAAATTAACAATTGTGCCGATGTATCGAAATCTATGAGATTTACTCACTTATCTCGATCTTCGCAAAACACATTTTCCTCGAGCGCACCACTGCAAAAACCAAAAAGCGTTTTTTAAACATATTTGTAAACAAAATGTTAAAACATTCAAATTGTCCACTCGCACATACCCAATTTGACAGAATTAAACGGAATAAAATAGATCTCTTCCTATTGACTAATTGAGAATAATTGTAAAACAAACACTTAATTGGATTTGTTCTTTTTCTGTTATTGTTGCTTTTAAGGTAATGTTTAGTGATAAAATTGGATGTTCGACTTTATCTTTGAAGCACGAGAGAGAGAGAGAGAGAGAGAGAGAGAGAGAGAGAGAGAGAGAGAGAGAGAGAGAGAGAGAGAGAGAGAGAGAGAATGAGGTTACCTTATTTACTCCACACGGTGTCCTTCTTGCGGCATAGAGATACATCCCAATTCTTTGCCCTGTTCTTGGATTGTAACAATACAATTTATTGCAGATCTCTTCAGTCTGAGTCTAAAATAATTAGCGTATAGCTGTATGTTATAATTAGTTTTGTTTTCAAACACATTACTACAAAATGGAGTAAAATGACGTACAACTCAATGGTTAAAATAAATTGATTCAGTCACAATTTAAGGAAAATGACATAAATTGACGTAAAACTCGATATTTATTAGGTCACTTTATTAAGCAGCCATGATCAGCCGATATAATGGCCTATTATTACCATGACTAACTAATCGTCTAAGCCGACATAATTCCCGATGACATCAATTATAGTACTATGATTTTTTCATAACATTTGACTCAGCTAACATCCCTTAACTGTTAATTCTGCCGTTTACCGGCAACATGATTTCATGGATACACTACGTTAACTCGGATCTTTAGATATTGTTTACTCGTTATTTAAATTTTCAATAAAAGTCAATGTAATTAGTATAGGTTCAAAACAGCCAGACTATTATACTTGGAATACTCGCAAACGTTGAACTTAAAAATAGAAAATAAATTCAACGGTTATGATTACCTAAATCGAACTAGCTGGATTCGAATCAAACACATGGAATATTTACGGCATGCGACTCTTTCGGAACAGACAAAATATCACAAATATCAGCAAAGTTTTTGCGTGTTCTGGCGACTCACAGGATTAAAGGTAGGACACATGGCAGCTCACAAATGTTATAAATCCAAACTTTAACGAAGATAAGTTTTAACACACCCTATATTATTCCTTTTCAACAAAACTATATATGTACTGCACACTTAACTGAATTATGTTCTCTTTACAAAGAACAAACGAACCATGTGCAATACTTTTAATGTTGAACTATAAGCGAACGAAGTCAATAAAACATTTTCATACATCAATTAGTTATATTTCTCGTTATGATGTGTTTTCTTGCCTTTATTTTTGATATACCAGTGAGGACCTTATTGTATCAAATTTTTAGTGATCCGTCATGGTCTTCATGGCATGTTCCGTACATACCTCCTTGCATCTGGTTATATGTGTAATGTAAAGTCTATTATTCATTTTATTCTTGTAGCTTAAGGAGATTTTCTTGACTTATTTCTTTAAACGTTTAAAGGTGTTTGTTTACATATCATTCTCAGTGCATGGTAAGGTCCATTTTTAATTGATTTGTGTACCGTACATATAGTCTAGCTTTTATTTCCTGAAGTACATTTGGGATATTTGATCACTTATTTCTTACTGTATTGCACATTTCCTGCTCTCAACCGCTTACTGGTCACCACATTGATATTTGTTCTCAGAGACTTCAGTGATTATGCTTAATTATAAATAATGTATGTGTTGCTTTTCTAACTTAACCTAACCACCGTACAGTGCACAACGTTTACCCGGTTATTGTACTGATTGGGTTTACTGAAATATATTGATAAACATCCAACCTGGTATTCAAGTAACATTACGTAATGAACCGAACAACAATGTAAAAAATATCGCCCATATTTTTATATCGATAATTAGTTACCATAGATGAAGTTTCTTTACTATCAGTTAAGATCTATTCATAGGGTTACTGTACCATTTTTCTACGCTTTGTTTAAGTTTCAACTTCATGTATATTTCGTGGATTATTCACATTCACGCGATGATGATGTTGGGAAATGTTCATATCATGTGATGGATTTGGTGGTAACGAAGGAAAATATATTGGAGAAAATGATGGTCAACATTTCGATACATTATCTCCTTCACACTTATATAATTCAAAGATCTGTCCATCTACACAAATGTCTTTTAAAATGCAAATAGAAATCAACCTATCGAACCATTAATATGGAATGTCATAATGAATTTAGGATTATATTAAAATCATTGCATTTGAACTTCCAAAAAAACTGTCGTTGATAGGAACGTTTTCTATTAAACTGCTCATCGGTTGTTTCCACAAATATGTAATTGATTATTTGATTTATCCACTCTAGTTTCTTACTTTGTCGATTATGTTATCAGATAAGAAAATTCTCTATTATTATTATTCAACCATGATGCGCCCGTCCATATTGCAGTTTTTGGGCGAAGTCGATAACAAATTTAGAATGGCGATCATGAATAACGTATGCTTACCGATCAGGTATGATATGCCATTCCATTAATAATAGAGAAGAATCCTGAAAGTTACAAACTAAAAGGCTCTAAGTTTAACAACAACCAAAAGAGGAAACTTTGGTTTTCTCACAATATACCGACCAGTTTGTTTGGCTTTAGATGCATTTTATAGAATAGCAATGGCGACCAACATATTTTGCATTTGATGCATGTTTATATCGATAGTAACCCGTGTTGCAAACAAATCTGGAAAAATGTATTTGATTATCTCTTCGTTCAGGAATACTTGCCAAATTAGAAAATGGCTCTAACAGGAATGCAAAGCTTTCCTCAGTGGCTGTCAAACCAATATAATTTGCCTGCAATGATTAAGATGTTCCTGTTCCAAATAGACAAACACTAAATACATGATGGGCAGTTACGTAACAGGGATACTGGATAACCAAAACAGGCAAGTCATTACATGCCGTAAAAAGCAACTATATGCTTGTATGTTGCATCGGTCTCTCTACTAGCTAACAGTCTTGCCTAACATAACCTATTACATTACCCATATTAGACAGTTTCCTACTCGAATGTGTGAGTGATTTTAGCCAAAATGAGTCCACCAATCGTCGATGGCAACGTCGAATGACCTCATGTATGTATGCTAGAGGCAATGCTAGAACATTTATAGAATATCTGACTTTAACTTGAACATTATATTTTGCCTATCGATACTATCTAATTTACATTAAACGGATATTTCCTCCGTGCATAATTCTCTGGAATCGTAAACTGTTTTAATATTCAGTTAATTAAACTGTATAATCAGCGCAAATGGGCAATATATACATTATTATTATTATTATTATTATTATTATTATTATTATTATTATTATTATTATTATTATTATTATTATTATTATTATTATTATTATTATTATTATTATTATTATTATTTATAGTAGTAGTATCATTATCATCATCATCGTCATTATGAAGTAGTAGTAGTAGTAGTAGTAGTAGTAGTATTAGTAGTGGTAGCAGTAGTAGTACTGTATTATTACCACAATTAATATTGAAATAAGTATTCATTAAAGGAAATGTATACGTGCATCCATTGTGGTTAAATTTATACATATTTATCTCTTTATCATCTACAATATTTGGTATTGATATAGTTGTATCCATATTTTCCTAAGCAAGGCAATAATTATTTTTAAGTTTCGCATTTATACCAAATAACATGTACTTGTTACTATTTAGAATATATAGACAAATGAAGCACTCAATGGAATTGCCATCAGATACATTAGCAACGCCTATATTAACATACGCCTTCCCGGAGAATGGAAACAAAAATATGCAGATATACTCATTGGACATACCGGATAAGCAACAAATTCGTGTCCATAATGGAGAGCACAATGTTCCTGTGGTGTGAAAATAGATCCAGGCTGATATTTCGTAAAAACCATGTATTCATTATTTTTGTAGACCAAACATTTATCTCGTACGCAATCTCTGAAATAGAAAATGAATTGTTTGCTGTAAAAAGTTGTTAGATATATGTTACAATGTCCAGCTTCCAAGTAATATACTCATTTTCTCTATAACTACGTACATAATATGTACATACTTTTAATGTTTGCTCCAAGAGATAAGAGGAGAACATAAATATGTCACGATTTAATTTTATTCAATGCTTTTACACGACTTCTTAATTGCTGAGATTTGAAACAGACCTGTACACTCAAATCAACTCAGTTTTGTCCCCTTAACTGGCATTCATCATTCCTTGTGATTGTATGATCAATAGTCTGAAGCAGATGCAATTTTATAGCGTTATATATCTCTATATCCATTCTACATACTTGGTTTTTAGCGTCTTTTTCAAGGCATCAACTGAGCAGTTTGAGAATATCCACATGTTTATAACGTGCAGACCAATCAGGTTGTATACCGGTTGAAGAGCACTCATAATAAAATAGTCTTCAGGTCTACAAGCTACGGCATCATCAACACTGTCAAGGTTTGCCCCAAGACTTAAAAAAAACGGATATTCCTAAGTTTAATCTAGTCAGCACGCAGTTTAAAAGTCAGAATTAACATCGATTATATGTCCCAATCTAATGCGCCAAATCTTATTCCACTATCGGAAACTGCAACAACCTGGACACACACACACACACACACACACACACACACACATACATACATATATATATATATATATATATATATATATATATATATATATATATATATGAGAGAGAGATAATAAAAGCTAATATATATTAGAATTTATAAATAAGGAGCTGTATGGTCCATAACATTTGCTATTAATAATTACTTATTCATACTAAAAGTAACAAACATCCTCATATTTTATAAATCTTTCAAATAATTTGCATGGCAGGAATCAATGATTGCAGATATTCACATTTCAAAATTTATTATGCTGTATGATATATTCGTGTATATAGGACAAACATTTTCATGCTGTTGTTGTTGTTGTTGGGCTTAACGCCATTTTTCAGCACACGATAGGCTATTCATGGCGGCCAGTATTAATGGTGGAGGAAGAAACCGGGAAATCACCGGAAAGAACCACCGACCCACGAGAAGCTACTGGCAAGCTTTCTCACATATCCACATTCGCCGAATCCTAGACTCGAACCCACGCAGAAAGAGGTGAGATGGCAGTGATCTGTAACGGACAGCGCTTTAGACCACTCGGCAACTCGGGGCCCCCATTTTCATGCCATGTAATGGCAGAATATGAAAATGCCGTAGGCAAAGAGTCTACCAGGTGTTCACGTACTTGTGTCCAAGTTCGTGTGTTGCTGTTCCAACAGTTGCCACAAAATCACGTGAATGTATAATCGAAATACTTTCGCCAGGATCACATATTCCCCCCACAGAGCTTAATCCTGGAAGAAAAAAAATAAAAACTATATATTGCATGATCATCTTCTTAAAGGCTTTCGTTGTAAAAGGCAACCCTAATGTAATTTGATGATAAGATTTCATAATTCAACTTAAACATTTTCAATGTATTAACATAGGCATGAATTGATTCAAAATATGAATGTGATTCTGTGCAATTTTTCTGGTTCGCAGAGACCATACTAGACAAAAAGCAAATAGATCGGGAGAATAGCCTAACACGTCATGCAAGAATCATTGCATAGAAACGAGTTTATTTAAACAAAGAAGGCGTGTAGATTCTCTTTATTTTCTCTTTTCTCTCTCTCTCTCTTTACATATATATATATATATATATATATATATATATATATATATATATATATATATATATATATATATATATATATATATATAAACATATATATATATATAAACATATATATATATATATATATAAACATATATATAAACATATATATATATATAAAAACTTATATCTGTGTGAATGTATGGATAAAGCAACTTAAGCTTCATATCCTGTTACAAATAACCTCGAGGTAATGTGTGTGTTTTATTTTTAACGTAGCTTTAACAATTTTTCAGTCATATCGCTACGATATCTGCAGCGGTACAGTTTATAGGATTGTCTATGATTGAGAAATAATGCAGCAGACATGGCATGATGCTCCACCACGTCATATTATCCTGACACCTGGCCGACCTGACCTAACACTAACCTCTTAATGCCAAGCGAGGCATCTCGTAGTGCCATTTTGAAGTCTTTGGTATGACTCGGCCGGTGATCGAACTCAACACAGCGGTACTTTATTTTTTGACATGTCAAATCTGAAATTTCGGGATCTTAAATACTTCATTTGGTACAACTTGAGAGTGTTTCAAAGTCACCTTAATTTTCAAAATGTCACGAATTCTAAACTAAAGCATATATATATATATATATATATATATATATATATATATATATATAGAGAGAGAGAGAGAGAGAGAGAGAGAGAGAGATGCACTTTCAGAAACAAAGTAAACTAAACATACCCTACGGGTTATGCAAACACATATGCAAGTGTACATAAACAATACAAATCATATGGCGAATAAAAACTCTTTCAAGCGCACTGGATCCACCAAGGGATCACGTGTGTCAGGGATTGATTAAAATAGATGCAATAAACTGACGACGAACAGTACGAAACTAGTAACTAACCACCCTGAGCGCTTTCGGCTCTTAATGAGTCTTTTTCAAAGGCAAATACAAACCATATATACGACAAACAAATAAACACAAAAACTTTGTGTTTGTAAACCTCTAAATGACTGTCTTCACATGGGTTAAAACTATAAATACAACCAGCTTGAATGGCTATTAGCGGATACTTAAAACGGTGTATAATTCCCCTAGAGTATATATATATATATATATATATATATATATATATATATATATATATATATATATATATATATATATATATATATATATATATATATATATATATATATTCTTACTAACAAATTCGTTGGTGGTAATGAATATTATCTCCAAGTTGAGAATAATGTCAATAATATTTGTTAAAATATTCGGATTTGAATTGAAACAATGATTGGTTGTTTGGGTTCATTTATAGAGAAAATGAGTGAATGTGTGTGTGTGCCAATGTATGTGCGTACTTACCTTCAGTTTCGCAGTTAATGTTGTTTCCTTTATAAAAATGATTCCTAAAATTGTAATATTACTTATCTGTATTTGTACTGCATACTCATAAATTGTCATTTATAGCAAAGTATCAATACATTATTTTCCTTTGCTAAACAAAACAAACATTGCTTATCTCACTCTGTCAAATTCTCGGTTTCTTTTGTTCTGTTTCTCTGCTTGGATGTCAGCTTTACTATGATATCCTAAGAAAATGCTATTTACAAGAAGCATTTTACTAGTATTTTGCAAAGTATTAAAAGTACTAAAATTCCATATTTACAACCGCTGCAATTGATTTGGAATCTTGTGCGTCTACCGTATTCGTAAACGTTTATAATTAATTTATAATGGAAATTTTAGTGGAGAATATATAGTGAAAATAGTAAGGACTGTGTAAGAAAATAGACATTGAATATATTTAGTCAACTGATACAGAACATTTTTTCAGGTTAACATTGAAAAATATATATATATATATATATATATATATATATATATATATATATATATATATATATATATATATATATATATATATATATATATATATAACCAATGAACCAATGGAAAATTTGAATTAAAAATAAAATTTATCTTTGAAATTCTTTCTTAAAATTTGAACCATAATGTATTTAAAAATTTCACTGTTTTTTTAGAAAACACCTTGTCTGGAATTGTGATAATCAATATTTTATTTATAATGTGTCGTAGTTGATAATTTTGATCACAATTCATTTTTTATGTGGAATAATAGACTTAGTTTAAATTTCCCACATTATTGAGAAACTAAATATTTGGTTCTCCTTTTGATCATAGGTATACATTAAGTGTGTTATATTTAACTGATTTTAAGGAACAAAATGAATGGGTATAGTTGGCAGATCCAATATGGATTACCCATTGTTTCAGCACTATTGATAGCTTCCAGTTTCTGATCAAGTAATTTAACAGTTCTCAATCCAGATGATCCTAAGCTCGCCTTGTTTGAAACTTGCAATTGACTTATCTAAAGTCATACGAATTTTTGTCTCGAGATTTCCATCATTGTTATTCATCAGCGTATATAATAGTCATCATATTAATGTTTTGAGCTTGAGTTAAAAATTAGTATTGAATTTAATAGATGCAGTCATCTATTTAAATAGACAACCTAAGCAGAATAACTCATTGTTTAGCCGAGTCTTAAATTTCGGTTCATTTGATTGTTTGATTATTTAAATTATTTATTGGAACTTCTAGAAGCTAATTTTGCACTTCGTGGAATAAATGATCAGTTTTGAGTTATAGCGAACTCAGTCATGGATATTTGTATGACATTATTGCGATACATGAAAAGACTGCTAAGACAACGTCTTGTATTAGCCCATTGTCACATCAGTAAGCCAGATAATACAGACATATCGGCACTATCATCACATCAACAGGTTTTTTTAGTTGCAATACAACTTGACCTTTAAACCATTATACTTGTGACAGAGATTTAAGCGTTATATTTGACCAAGTTCACACTAATTTAAGGGTGTTTCTAATTTATCATTCTACAGCAGTAGATTATTTCCTGAAGTTTAAATATATGTCATTGATTTTCGATTAATTCTCTTTCTTAGTTTAAGACACTTGAATCGTAACACTATGTACCTTTGGTAATTTTCACACGAATATTTAAGTATAACTACAGATTGCTGTAATATGCAGCATATTGTTCACGTGAATATAATTTAGGCATAATCTATCTTTATATATATATATATATATATATATATATATATATATATATATATATATATATATATATATATATATATATATATATATATATATATATATATATATATATATATATATATATATATAAATGCGGTAATCTTTGTATGTATAATTTATAAGAACAAAAAGTGAATATAGTATGAACATAGCTAGAATAAAGGATTGGAGAACAATATACATCATACTAAAATTGCTACTACTACTACTACTACTACTACTACTATTACTACTACTACTACTAATAATAATAATAATAATAATAACAATAATAATAATAATCGAATAGAGCAATAATGTTGATGTGCTGCATCCCTACTATCATGAGTTAAACTTTTATGAATCCCTTTTTGCTGGTGTCAACCATAATTATTTGCCTACTTCGCTCTATTTGACTTTACCAACGTCTAAGTTTTCACAATAGACTCAATGTTATACGTTGGATATATATATATTAGTGTTTTGAGGCGCCAGAAACTCGCCTGTCATCTTTTCTCCAGTTAGTTTGAACAGTTTCTGCCGGGCTTAGTAGTTAAGCCACACCCGTGAAAGTGTAGAACTGGATTTGGCTGTCAGAGATTGTCTCAGACGGATGCCATTGGTGGATTTCTAGGGTAAGTGGGTGCTTATCTCCCACATCCGCCCCCGGCGATAACATCCCTTTGAACCCCTGCGCTTTGCAGATGATGCTTCTATAGTCTCTCACACAGAAGCTGAACTACAACGCCTGATGGACCACTTTGCTAAAGCAGTTGATGAATTTGGGTTGATCATCAGCCTAAAGAAAACCAACGTGATGGCTGAGGACGCAGACCGTCCCAGCATAATCATCAACAACTACAAACTAGTAGTAGTCAATGAGTTCACTTACTTTGGCTCTACCGTCACCAACAACCTCTGACTCGGTGCCCAGCTCAAAAAGCGGATTGGAAGGGCGTCAGCAACTCCCTCTCTCTAGATTGTTGCAGAGAATGTGGAACAACAGCAAGCTGACATTCAACACTACGATCTTTGTGTACCGTGCATGGGTGCTTAGCACTCTCCTGTACGCCAGCGAAACTTGGACCCTGTACGCCTCTCAGGAGAAACGACTGACTGCCTTTCACATGCGTTGTCTCCGTCGCATACTCGGGATCACTTGGAGCGATCATTTGACAAACAACGAGGTGCTTCAACAGGCCAAAATTCCCAGCATAGCCACACTCCTCCGCCAACGTCACATCAGATGGCTGATTCAAAGGATGTCTGCAAGCGCTTCAAGGATGTCTGCAAGCACGATAAGAAAGCTCTTGGGATCGAGTTCAGCACCTGGGAAGAGCCTGCCCTCGACAAGTCCAGCTGGTGACATGCTCTGTTCACAGGTCCGAAAGCCAGCGAGGAAAAGTTGCGATAGCTCGCCGATGAATAAAGATCTCAGAGGAAGAGGATGCAGTTCCAACCAAGAACTGACTCAAACTTCAAGTGCAGCAAGGAGTGCCACTACCGTGTGTGGCTTTATAGCCACAGAAGACGCTGCACAAACTACAAACTGGGACACCTCTCATAGGCGCATTTCAGTCGTCTCTCGAAACTAACGGAAGCCAGCAATAGATAGATAGATAGAGACAGACAGACAGACAGACAGGCAGGCAGAACAGACAGACAGACAGACAGACAGACAGATAGATAGATAGATAGATAGATAGATAGATAGATAGATAGATAGATAGATAGATAGATAGATAGATAGATAGATAGATAGATAGATATAACCTATATTTTGATATATCAATCACCTTAAAGATATTGGAAAGAAATTTTATTTATGTTTTGAGATAACTATCACCTTAAATACGTTGTGACGATCTGAGATTTCTATCATATTAAAGATAGAATGACATACTGTCAGTTGTTTTCATATTTCTATCTTAGACATATTGGGACAAACTGTTACTTCTTTTTGATATTTCTATATCATTAAAGTTATTAGGACGAACAGTTACTTATGTTTTGAGATTTCTATTTGAGATTTCTTTAATTATATTAGGACGAACTATAGGCAGTTGAAGAGAGCTAACCTTATTGGTGGCAGTTTATTTAGCAGTATTATTAGCTGTAATCCACAGCGTTACGTTCACGTTCATGGTAAATAGCATTTCGTGATCGAATTTTGGTAGATGTAACGGGCCGACAATTAAGTGCCAGTGAGTGAGATCTTTTACATATGAATCTGAATTTACATATTATTTCCGTCTTTTATCGTCACTTTTACATTCATGCGAGGAAATAAGTCTTCATGCTACAAATACAAAAAGAAACAAAAATAAAATTATTGCATCAAATGCCAAAATGTGATTTCCATGTACAAGGCAAATGATGATCGATTTCAAACTATGTAGTAAAACATTTTTGTATCCAGTTTTCTTTCAGTTTCATATCGACATGTGCCTGAGGCTATCGATACAGGTGCATATAACAAAGGTGTACATTATGCTTTAGAAACAATTTCCTTTAGAATGGTAGCTGTCAGCCGTAGAAAAGCAAGGATACATAATAAAAGATGATGATCAGTAAGAATTTATACATGTCGCTAATTAGTTATGAATTCAATATATCATATTCCGAAATGACATTTCAGTACTTAAACTTAATTATATTGTACGTATTTAAGTGAAAAATATATTGAATATTTCAGGTCTCAGACTCTCTACATGTCTATCTCCATGTGTTTGTCACTGTCTCCATCTCAATGTCTCTGTGTCTCTCTATGTATGTATGTATGTATGTATGTATGTATGTATGTATGTATGTATGTATGTATGTATGTATGTATGTATGTATGTATGTATGTATGTATGTATCTATGTATGTATGTATGTATCTATGTATGTATGTATGTATGTATGTATGTATGTATGTATGTATGTATGTATGTATGTATGTATGTATGTATGTATGTATGTATGTATGTATGTATGTATGTATGTATGTATGTATGTATGCATGTATGTATGTATGTATGATTGTATGTATGTATGTATGTATGTATGTATGTATGTATGTATGTATGTATGTATGTATGTATGTATGTATGTATGTATGTATGTATGCAAGTATGTATGTATGTATGTATGTATGTATGTATGTATGTATGTATGTATGTATGTATGTATGTATGTATGTATGTATGTATGTATGCATGCATGCATGCATGCATGCATGCATGCATGCATGTATGTATGTATGTATGTATGTATGTATGTATGTATGTATGTATGTATGTATGTATGTATGTATGTATGTATGAATGTATGTATGTATGTGCCAATCTATCTCTCTTACTATATACTATAATAATGTGATGTATACACAGAAATGTGAACTTGTATTGAAGACATGGAACAGTAGATTTACAACTAATATAAAGCCTCACGTTGAAGGAAGCCGAGAAATTCCTCTCAAGTACCGTGCACAAACACGATCATTTTCTTCCCAATTTCAGGTTGTATTATGTCATTCTAAGAGATCATTTGTTGAAGTTAAGACATTTTATATATGAACTTATTGTTGCTAAAAATGCAATGTCCAGCAAAGACTCTGCATTTGTCATTCATAATTTTAGAAACGAAGTTTTAAAACGTAGAATCGTAATACGATCATAACATTTATCTTTTGAGATAAATATCTAAAGTAATAGTTCTATGTAACCTCGCCAAAGAGTAGAATAGATGATAATATTACGGATGGTAATATAAAGCCTTTTTTAAGGAAATGAAATGATGTATTTAATGCTTAAATACAATGATCAATCAATGAATGAAACTGTTAAACATTTTTATGGATGCTTATTGCATATTTATCATCATGCATTGTTTTCGCATAGCTAAAAATAATTCATTGATTTTGATAAGTCAAGATTTTTAGCCTTTCGCGTTAAGATAAAAATTATTTTTAATATTTATTGAGAAATTTCTCAATATTTTTTAATAGTCATAATTAGTATCTGGTTTAGATAATTGCAAATATGTAGATTTAGATTTAGATATATACAAATATGTAGATTTAGATTTAGATATATGCAAATATGTAGATTTATATTTAGATATATACAAATATGTAGATTTAGATTTAGATATATACAAAAATGTTTATTGAGAAATTGTTCTGTTTTTTATGAGTCTTAACTAGTATCTCGTTTAGATTGATACAAATATGTACATAAAAACTGAACTTTTTTTCAATTGATTGTAGATTAAAAATCAATAAGACATTTTCCTGCTGTGTTTTATGTAAGCTCATTTACTAATTGCTCTATTTTCTAGATTGACATGAAGTACATATCGTCAATCAATGCTCTTGACAATGTAAAGAATTGTCGGAATCTCAAATAGATATTATGGAGACAGAATATTAATGAGGAATTTAAAAGAACATCCGCTTTATGCATGCCTTCAAAATTGATATTGTGTTCTTAATCATTATTGCTAATATCTATGCAAACAGAAAAATATATTAAGGGGATATGTGTTGCTCTTGTCTACTTCCACGACAGATATAAAACTACAATATTAACGCAGATACATGTGGATATTGTTTGGGAATCATCGTTTGCAGTGAGTGGAATGAATACTTTCATATATCACACACATCATTAACATGTCATCTCCAAAATAGAGATTATTTTAGTCTTTATACACGTTTTGAATCATTTGAAATATTACAATTATGAGAGTCTCTTTGCCAACATAAATCTTTAAAATAGTAATTGCCTCACTATACGTAAAATGCTAACCACACTGATATATTTTTGTAAATGATGATTTAATTTGATGGAAGAGTTCATGGTCAAAAGGTTCTTTCTATCAAAAACACATAGATATGGAAAGGAATCTTTCGCTAACAAATTCTCTTACCAGAAAAAATATAAAATCAGTAAGGATGATACTGATTGATATGCTTGCATCTATTATCGATCTGTAGCGTAGGTTCACCTATGACAAAATACAAATAAATAATTTAAGTTTCTATTATTTACAATATTGATATCAACATCTAAAATGTTTCGTTAAATTCTTCTCAGATGATGTACAAGTACCATCTGCTTAATGATTATTATAAGAGAATGAATTATGTTATCATCACAAAGTTTAAGTACGGAAACCTATTTATCTACGTTTACATCAAGCAGCGAGTTCAATTATGTAAACAGTGATGATTCATACATGAATATGTCAGAATTAATGTGTCAGCGTATGAAGGTAAAGATATTATTATTCTACCTGCCTTTTGTGACCTAAAGTATCATGTCAAGCATGTGACGTGGGTAGTGTTAAGAGCGGCCTGCAGATTAACAAATTGGGATTTATTGTAACATAATTTCATATACAGAGGGTACATCAACACAAAGTTTTAAACTATTGCGATCGGACGAGGTGCATACAGGTACCTCGAGACATATGCAGCTTTTAGGTCAATACAAATACTTTGTATGATCAGAAGGATCAAACATTGCTCGTTTTCAAATCATATATTAGCATTAACAGAATACACAATGTAAATGAAAGGAATGTTGATGTGATTAGGACTAAAAAAAATTCAATACTTACACCGTTCATAATGTGTGAGTAAGCGTCTCTTATCTTCATTTTCACGTTTTCTATTTTATACACGGAATGTTCGGAAACATCCCTTGAATAATAGCTGCAATTGGATACGTTTGTACATTCTTATATTTGTAAAAGCGAGCTTGACCATCTGCATAAATATTGTTGCATCTGCCAAAGAAACGTAATATATGTATTATAAAAATCCTTTAAATGCTTTATCTCTAAGCAAGGCAATAACTGTAGTATTTATTTTGCATTGAAAGTGCGTGTGACGGGTCTGATTTCCTATTATATAGATTTATGTTAGCCCTATCAAATGGCAAGAATTAAAACAAAGAAGCATATGTCATCTTCAATATCATTCTTTTTAATTTGTTTATCCCTAGAAGTAGCAAGTGCGTATGAAAATGCAAAGAGTTTTGCAATGACATATGTGACCCATAACAGAACTCATATGCTTTGCCTTGTGTCATGTGCAAAAGTGTTTAAACAGATCATCAAGATTTGCCTTGCAAACACTCACTCTTGTATATAATTTGATAATTGTAATATATATATATATATATATATATATATATATATATATATATATATATATATATATATATATATATATATATATATATATATATATATATATATATATAGACAGAGAGATAGATAGATAGATAGATAGATAGATAGATAGATAGATAGATAGATAGATAGATAGATAGATAGATATATAGATCAAAGTTATGTTGTAAATTGGCCAGTAGGTTGTATATAGATACTTACGTGTGTTGTTTGATGATATATAAAGATAATGTCACAGGAGAGATTAAGGTCGTGTGTGCACAAAGAGCACTTACTATTCCCATACTCCTGAATCTATCAATACTGCGATCTTGACATAATAGTTTTGCATTAGCTGGCGAGTTTTATCTGTGGAAATAATTTGAAGCAATGCTATAAATAAACTTAGCATTAGTTCAAGCTGTCAATATCAGAATTTTGTAGGATCGGAATAATTTGTATACATTTATGTAATTGAACCCCTAATATTATCTCCGGAAAATAGTATATTACTAAGCAATAAAGCGTTTTCTCATACAGCATATGTTATTTACTAACATTTCATTGACATACGGTAATAGAACTGAAATGATTAGTGGATTAACATGCCATGTGCCTGTCCGATTATATCGTACCATCCCGTTAGCTTTTGATGTATCTGTAATGTTGGATACGCGTACTCACAATGACCGTGATGTACATTTAATTCTAATATTCAAAAAACTCCACTGTTCTCTCCTTCTCACACAACAAAATCAATTTAAAGGAAAGTCTCTCATAAAAGGACACATGGCTTTAATTAAAATTTCCTTCCTAACTCGTGATATTGTTTACTTTCTTAATCAAAAGATACACAATTGCCAGTTGCAAAGTAATTGATAGAACAGCAAAAATTATTAATTGCTTAATTAAAATTAAAACCCATCAATTATATTCAGAAATAAGAATAGAAGTCATTATTTGTATTGAATTTTTTCACCTTCTGGTCTCTGGAGAAAAATGAATGGGAAAAATGGGTATGAATATTGTATATTCTATGTATAAAAAGATATCGCAAACCTTTGTTTTCGAATAGATTATCTTCTTTAATATGTGTCTGATCCAAGAGAAGATATATTCTGCCAATAATATCAGAATCTTTTAATACGTTTTCCGGTCTATCGCCAATTGCGTCTAGTATAAGATGGTATATTCTATCTCCAATTTGTATGTTTCTGCTCTAGTTAAGGATGAAAAGATGCAAATATACACACATAAATAGTGAAGATGATTCACTTACCTGTTTCATTTCTTCAAGTTCTAGTTTGAATAATTTATCATGTTACTATTCAAACACTAGCTGTAAAATATAGGACACCAATTCATACCTACAGTTACATCCATATCAAAAATGTGTTTATGAACATCCAATTGTTACCGTTTTCAAATCACGTATTTGAGAATCTATGGACTAGGGTAAAGTTTTGATCACTTGATATATCTTGTTCTAGGTCTGTATATCTCCTGGCTCTCTACATACATACATACATACATACATACATACATACATACATACATACATACATACATACATACATACATACATACATACATACATACATACATACATACATGCATGCATGCATGCATGCATGCATGCATGCATGCATGCATGCATGCTTGCATGCATGCTTGCATGCATACATACATACAAACATACATACATACATATATACATACATACATGCATGCATGCATGCATGCATGCATACATACATACATACATACATACATACATACATACATACATACATACATACATACATACATACATACATACATACATACATACATACATACATACATACATACATACATACATACATACATACATACATACATACATACATACATACATACATGTCTGTGTATAGGTATGGCTAGAAAAGTGAATGATTATGTGGCTGAAATATTGTCTGAACGTGTGGCTGTGTGAATTGTCTGAAAATGCCTCTGATATATCGACTGAACCGTTTGTTAACGTATGAGCTCATAAATAACTGCAAGAATTGTTATTTTGCTTGTATCAATAGCTGAACCAGTGCACTATGTTATAAATAAACAGAATCAAAAAAACATATGGATCAATATATTAATGTATCCAAAATAGAATACATATGTATGCATTTAACGCGACGATTAAAGTAAATGATATAACTAACGTATGTACCAAGTAATTAAACACATAAAAATACAATAATTAAATATAGTATTATACCATAGCAGATGCAAGACTGCATGCAAGACTGCAATTGTTGTTATCACAGTGTTAATTAAGAACTCAGATCCGGACCAAACAATCTTTACATTTATCATGACTGTAGAATCTGATAATAATTAGCACATTGTTATTTTCCAAAATCAACAACTATATCAAAAACATTTAGCACCGTCCTTTGCGCTAGCACAGAAACTGCTAGAGACTTGGTATAAGGCACATAAATAACTGGCCTGCTATAATTGTGGTAATTGTTACCTCACTGCTATAATATGGTCCTATCTAAAAATCTGTTTCAAAGTATAACAATACAGATGTTATAAAGAGAAAGCAGATATTATTTTAATCTTGTTGGGAAAAGCAAAACTTTAGAGTTATTTGGTTGTGATATTTTTTGTTTTTCGCTTGAAAGGGAAATATGGCTTGTAACAAGTTGATATACCATACACATAATTTTGGCTAATACCAAAATTGTTGCTCATTCGTTTCTCATACATCTTTGGTAGCTATATACTTCCTGTGATAAACAAAGCCATTTCGAATTACCTGTGGTGTAATCTCTTGTCTACATTGGTTATTGATTGAAACAATTATCATGTTCTTCTCATTAGCCTCCTCCAGCAACACGGTTTCATCGATGTCTTAATTCTTACTTTACAAATGGAATTATAATCATACACTTCTAACATAGACAATGGAAATGATTTATATTTAAAACAGTATATATCCATGAAGACTCAAATCTTAAATGAAATAGTACGAATTAATACAATTCACGTGAACCTCTACCGTGATAAAGGAGTCAAGCAACATATAATGAATTAAACACTATGACAATTATCATTCCTAAATGGAACATATTGCTGGCATTATTGAGGTTTAGGCATAGAATAATTATTAAATTGTTTTCAACATTTAATGTCTATAAATGTTGATGGATATTACACTGGCGTGGGCCCTGCACTAAACGTGGTTCTGGATGAGAAATATCAATGAGTTATTTACTTGTCGCTTATTATTCGAACTAAGACATATTGTTCCTTTACCAACCCATCATATTCAATAAAATAAACTCCACTTTCTGTCGCAATTGTAGACGACGGAAGAAATGGGATAAATGTCTAAGACGCGTCGATCTTTAAATTATATATTTTTTTCTAATGGTATAAGAAATTGGAAATTAGTATTATAACTTTTTTCGTAAATTGTAACCTTTTGTATGTGAAACATAATATGGTATGTTGTGTAATATAACTTCAATTACAAAGCAATGTCTAATTTAAACACTGCAACTCATCTTGTGTAATCTCTTTTTTTGATAAATTTTTATTATAAATATTGCTGTAAAAAAAACAAAAATTTTATTTACGTGGGAGCACCATGATTGTGCCTTTCTAGACTAAAACATAAGTAGAAATCTAGCAAATGTATTACCTAAAATTTACGTTGTCGGTTATCAAAGATATTTTTTAGTCATTAGTTCGTTTCCCTATACTAACCTTATAAAAGACGTTATTTACTTACAATGATTCTATATCTCTTGGTCTTCTCGGTGTTTTGCGATGTTGACTAACACCGTTTCTTACCATCATGTACATCTTACTACCATTGGTAAAATTCAAGAAAGTTTTGGGCAAGGTAAGAATCATTTAGGAAAATCTATGTATTCTTTCGTACCACCCATAAGCTTCACGCAAGCTCGATAAAGTGTATTGGAGTATTTGCGAGTTTAAACATTGGAATCGTACGATGCAGATGAAGGAGCAAGTATCGCCAAACAAACTAATCTACTAAGAGCTAATTAGCCGCGTAACATTCTATGTTAAATGTATGGACTTTATTCGGCACAAATGAGAACCACATAATAAAATAGAGGGTCATAGGTGTGTGCTCATGTTTGAATAAATATTTGAAACATCTATTATAGTATACTTTACATTTGAACAAATGTTTGAATAATCTATTATAATATACTTTACATTTGTTAAAAACTACATTTATGAGTTCTATCGAAAGTTAAATAAACTAAATCACCCGCTCACTAACATATTCTGTACATTCAGGAAACTATATTGAATTGTCTCTGCAGTTGCTAGATATTTTCTGTACATTGTAACATAATAGTACACTTACGACGACTCTCTCACACTGTTCATTTAACCCCTTCACACATCTCACAGTCATGTATGCACCGTGATCCATGTCCTGGTAGTACGCAACGGCCTTTTTAAAATAGATATATGACAATTTAGATTGGATGGTATAAAGCCAATAGGATTGTATGTCAACCAACATGTATTTATTGAAGTATATAGGATAATACATCTTTGTCTTTAAATAAATAGTTAATTTGTTTTTTAAGTATGCATTCGCTTCTGAAATATTTTAGGCAGGTAATTGGCGGCGAAATACTGCTTTAGATTGATTATGCGAAGACGAGTTAGGTAGTCGGCTGTTGGCACGTGTTGTCCCTTTATAAAGTTCAGTGGAATGTTAGCCGACTGACAGTGTGTTAATTTTAAAACTTAGATAATTAGATAATTTGTTTCAATAAATAAACAACTTCAAATACACATGTAATCTTATTGACAATGCTTAGAATGAGGTTCAAGTTATTTTGGTCTCCAAATGGTTTCAATGATGATTACGTAATGCTAGCAAAATGCTGTGTTCAAGTTTATTGCAAATTCGGACAGGCACAAATTGAAACTTAAATCTATTCGTATTCAATTTGATATTGTATATTATATTTTGTACTAATGAATGGAAGATGAGAATATGTTTGAGAATGTGGATTAACAGCTGAAAAATAATATTTCGATAAATTAAAGATTTCATACATAAAAAAGGGGTGGATGTGTAAACTCTTCCGAAGTTTATTAATGTCACGGATTGAGGCAACACCAATCCTTGATGCAAATTGTGTTAATAATATAAAACAAACTCGTTTCAAAAATTGTTTTCATTAATTATGGGATAAATTAACGGTTACCTAAAATGTCAAGCTTAAAGTTAGATAACTTAAATATTTCCTACAAGATGCAAGCAATATCATTTAGATACAAGCACTGAGGAAGTTTATTGGTATTATTTATGAGAAAAAGACAATTTTCTATATTCTATTAAACATACATAGCATTCTAAGCAGCAGCCCATGAAAGAACGTATACCTTGCAATTTATTTCCAGACAAAAATACTTGTTTTATTTTATAAATCTGCGCTGATAATTTTATACAAAAATTATTTTTGGTTGCATCTTTAATATCCTTTTATAACTATTCTCCCTCATCGCGTGCTCTTATGTTCAGTTTCAATATAAAATTCGACATATTAATTTAGACTTCACAACTTCTACAAACAAGACTGTTCTTATTTTATGCTAATTTAGTCTTACTCTCTACCTGGCGGTTGTCAATGATTGAGACACAGCTTCAGTATGCACCTAAATAGTATCATGTTTCTTTGTTCTAAATATATACTTAACTGAAGCTGAGGTCCCGACTTAGCCTTCAGTATCACCTTCAACATTCAGGATATGAACTTATTTTAAATTAGGAAGTTTTCATTAAGATGATTGGTTTTCATTTTCATCAGAAAATGCTTTTGCGACATAAGGTCAATTGAGGATGTATATAGTGTTGACGTCACCAGAAGTTATTGAGTACTATTTCAGTCTTTATAATACGTTACTGTTGTGCAAAAATATATTGTGTGAGGAACCATTGACGTTCATAAATTAGTCGTTATAGTGAAATGTCATCTATATTCATCTCTCTTTGACAGTTTACTTTACGTTTGCTGCATCATAATGTGCTGTATTCTTTTCCTCAAGCTCTGACATATAAAATGTTTGCTAACCGCGATGTGCAATATTTTCACATCATTTCTAATAAGTTTAAAATCCGAATCATTTATTGAAATAAATGTATTACAATTAGGTTTCACAACTCGAAATTAGTTGTAAGTTATCATGTACATCATCTGTTAAACGCCTTTGAATATTTATAGTTACAAGTCAGAAAGTTGGACTTAAGTCAAGGTTAGCAAAAAATTAATGAAGTTACTCTCACAAGAAATTGTTGATCAATGCAAAACAATACAAGAAATACCTGAGAAGAAAAAAACTTTCAAATTGAAGAAATCAAAAGCCAATGAGTAACGTACAAGAAGCCTATACACATATGAACATCAGCAAACAACATCTCAAAAAATGATATGAAACTACCAGAAGGAAATTAAACAATTAACACAATTTACTGTCTTATTCTGTTTTATGTATTGATATATCTTTCCTATTTTTATAGCAAACAAACGGCCAAATAAAAATGTTGTCGTTACTTTGTTTTTATATAATTAACTAAAACGTCTAAAAGCTGCTGATCAAACATTTTGATTAGCTTTGAAAATTTGATTAAATCATCTCTAGATTAAGTAGACAAACTAGTTTGGCTGGTGATAATTACATTCGAGGTTTGGTTTAAAATGAGTATGGTGTTTTTGTGCATAAAATACATTTACAATGTTTGGAATGAATAGAATATAACACAAACTTGGTAATAAATGTCCTTTGGTTTCACATTGGGAGCAATGTATTTAAGTTGTGTTCTGTTTGATTCTTAGGTTTATGTATCATACGAATTATGTATATTTACTCATGAATTTACTTTTCTAGTTCAAAGCTACAAAGGCTTCTTCAATTAATCATATCAAAACGAATCTCAAGTATAACTAAATTGTCTACGAATTATTTACTCTACCATCTGATTGTTCAGTTCACTCTACATTTACACTATGTAAAAGCAAGACTGAAAGTCATATTGTTATAATTTTGTTCCTATTTTTTTATTATATGTCCTTAATTGCCAAGACTAGGGATGATTGAAATAAGTGAATCTTTAAATTATATTTTCTATTATTAATTTCCGAAATTCTCACATCATGATCCTAATAAATATGCTGCTGATATTTAGATAACAGTGATATAATAAAATATTATTCCAAGACTCCGATTCAAGATCATTTTGGATACAATTTTGATTTTTGTGGTACCCTTAATATATATATATATATATATATATATATATATATATATATATATATATATATATATATATATATATATATATATATATATATATATATATACCTTTCTATAGTTTGTTTCCAAAGCATTGAATATCACTCAGTAACATCAGAAGCGCAAACGTGTGTACAACAATCGTTGATTTCTATAAATATTGTCCTTCATTCTTAATATATGATTAAAATTTATGAATCCGTATATTAGTATATTTGCAATTGTATTTGATACTGAGGTTGGATTACGATTAATAGATACTACATTTCTCAAACACAATCATTAGCTATATTCTTATTA
>JAEAOA010000992.1:32500-65000 GCA_016746295.1 Potamilus streckersoni | reverse complement strand
CGCAGATATAAATGCTAAAGGATGCATGCCATTTTATAGTTACAAAATATTTGTTCAAGTTTTATAAATAGAACCAATGCAGAACACTTCGTAAAATGGAAATATAATGGCATTGTTATGACAGTCTTTAAACTGTTGATATTATGTGCATATCTATATGTGTGTATAATACATATTATAATCAGATCTATTTGCTATACAAAATAAGGATATTATAGGAATTGGCAAGAAATAATGTACTCACATTATGTGTCAAATATTGTATATATGTATATGTGACATATAATCACTGATGTCGATGATAGACTAAAAAATATGCATGATAGTACATCATTTCTTGCCAATTCCTAAAATATCCTTATTTTGTTTAGCAAATGGATCTGATTATAATATTTATTATATACGTACCGTTCCTAGTAATTCGAGCCAAAAAAATATATGTCCAACATTTATAAATTTGTACGTACCAGATCCGAATTCTGTTTCGTCTTTCTGCATAAAAAATATGATTCTCACACTCACTCTGACACTCACATTCTCACTCTCCCATGCACACACTCGTTATCTCCAATATGATTAAAATATAAGCTAATTTCCTTTGCCTAGCCGTATCCCTCGCTAGTAAATATTAAATGTGAGTACTTCAGTAAATATGTAATTGGCATTTGCATTTTAAATGTTTTTTTATTTTTTTTAAATAAAAATTACATCTTTTGATTAGAATTATATGATATTAAGCTACACACATATTTTACCAGATAGTATCTTGGGAGTTTCACAGATAAGATTTTCACAATCAGGTAAACATTTACATGACACGATGCATTATATGCGTCAGAAAATTAAAAAAAAGAGGTCCGAAGAATTCCGATGAGTGATATCTTTACAACAAAAGATGACATCATCAATTAGAGAAAACTGAAACAGAGAATGCTAAACAATATGTAGTGGTTAAATGTACAGGATATAATAAATCATTTTGTACAATTCATGACGCCCTAATGACACACAGTGTGAACGCTTGTGGAAAACAACTAATTAAAATTCTAGGAATTGCATGACATGTAGTTATTGGGGGCATTCTGATCAAATTGAAACATGGAAAAATGCTTGCTTGGCAAGAACATGCTGAACAATAAACGACTAAATATAGAACCACTTGTAATACGTTTGTAAATAACATTTAATGTATTAGCATTATTAATGCAATAAGTATAATACATGCTTATCAAGGATGATATTAAATTCGTATAAAAGCCGGAGAGAATTTTCATTTTCTTTAAAGTTACACAGAATTATGAATGTTGAAAGGTAGGTGACTGAGTAACATGGATCCGTTATGAGTCATTAGATATATATTGATTCTATTGAACTCGAGGGACGCTATTATATTAAGATATACATATTTGAATCATGGAACATCGCCTATTAGTCGCTTTTACGTAAAATAAACAAAATGGGATTGCAGGAAGTATTGAAATATGTTTTAATATTACGACTAGAAATACAATCATGTATATATAAATAGATATGTATGCAAAATGTAATAATTTCACTCTGCGTTCTAATACCTGTAGAGCATTATTGCAGTGAGGATAGCTGAATCGTTCAAAATGGGTCTTGGCTCATTCTTTGAACCAGCAATTGATTCGAATTACCGTTATAAAACCATTGCTCGTTTTCAGTCATTTTCAAAAAAATTGACTTATACAACGTTTGAGCCTTGATTACAGAATCAGGAATATTGCTTACTGAATAAAACTACTTAAATGTTTTACTTAAATGTTTTATAACATTGAAACGTACACGTCTTTCACAACAGGTCATGGTGTACTGTAATTTGACTCCATTAGTCATGTATAACACATAATAAAAACAAGTAAAATGCAAGTAAAATATTTCCTATATTATGTCACATCGGTCCAGTTCCACTTTTATAGTAACGCTAATTCACTTTTGAATGATTCATCTTGTTACGGATGACTAAAAATACTTTGGTTTGTGAACCGTCTATCATAGACATATCACTTGCCTATATTATGGTTGTCTGTTATTACTTCAACGTATGACAGCGAAATACGTGTTTTGTCAGAATCTGTGAACAAAACACTTATTTCATGACAAGCCTAGGGTACTTTTCAAACATGAGTAAAGGAAACGGCCATTTCATCATTGAATACGCTATATGGCCGTGAAAATCTGTAGGTCGGAAAGAATGTGCGAAAGCCACAGCAGCATTATTTTGTATGAATAACAATGTGTCTTTCATTGTTGGGAAAATGTTTTCATCTGACATTCGTCTGCAGCATCCAACAACATAGTCCTAAAATTGTCAGGATTGTTAGGCAATGAATATATTGAAGGACACCCAGAATTTCCTTTACTACAATAGAGACAATAAGAACGAAAATATTATAATATTTTATACACAATTGTTGTATGTGCTTTGTATATAGGAAGCGATATGCAGTATGTGGTTATGTGTGGAAATGGATGCACAAAACGATCAACACGTCATCTTAAACTCAGCTTGTATGTGTAAAAGAAACTTAATGTATAAACCAATCCCAAAACTTTAGTATTAATATTCAGAATATTCAGAATTAGCTTCAGTCTATGCTCATTTAGTAATATATATATATATATATATATATATATATATATATATATATATATATATATATATATATATATATATATATAGATATATATATATATATATATATATAATGAGAAAAAGAGTCAGTGAAGAATAGAACATTAGGCTTTCAATTTGCAAGTTCAATGGTGATGCAAGATAACCTAGATGGATTTTAGGATTTAAAAGTGAACACTTTTGATAGTTATACATATGCAATTTGTATTGATCGATGACTTGAACGAGAAAAGAATTATGATTAAGAAGTGCATGTATAAGATTCAAATATTGGACAAATTAAAACAATCCGCACGAACCTAATAAAGCATCATGAAAGTGAATACAAATTTAATAATCTTCCACAATGAAAGGGCAGAGATTTTTTATTAACAACAAATTCACACGACAAAATGAATTATGTATTTTACTCAACAAGTAAAAATAGTGTATTTTTATTATATATAGTAAAATGTAAAACTGAGGTTCATCACCCAAATAGTAAAATGGTGAAAACATAGGGACATAGGTCATACAAAATATCTTTACAGTCACAAAACACTTGGTAAAACAAACCCTAATATCACCCTAAGGCTAGAGGGTTACATTCATGGAGTAACACAAAACACTCCATTACTTGCATATTTGGCTACCAGTCACACTGGTCAATCAAGCAGTCAGCATTTCAGATAGTTACGGACAACCATTCAATTCCTTGGTCAATGAAGCAATCAGCACCAAACAACGTGGTCAGCAACGCCTGATCGCCTGCTATTCGACCAGCAGCATTCTGTTTACTCAGCTCTACAGCTGTAATTATTCAACTTTGCATCTGATATGGTGAACGTCTAAGTTTAGCTCTATAGGTGACACCAAGTCGACTTTTAGCAACTATATATATATATATATATATATATATATATATATATATATATATATATATATATATATATATATATATATATATATATATATAATGTGCGATACATGGCACGAGTATATACGATTACACATAATGATGGTAAGTACGGTAAATTATGCAAATTCATTATTGGCAGAACATTACAAAATAATAATCTGGTTCAGAAGTGACTTGCCCGTGCCCGATAATAGTTCTACGGTACAAATCGTTTTCCAAAAATGCCACATTATATTGATAATACCTATCTCTTACTGAGTTCAAAGCAAGATTAGAAAATACTTGGATTGTACTCCGTAAGCCGAAATTTACATGTAAATACACAATAATAAATTAGATAGTCCAAACTTTATGATTAATAAATAAATGACATAAATACCTCACATAGCTCTATAGCTGAATATGTGCAAGTCCTTAACTATACTGTTCATTACAAGACGTTTCGTAATGTAAAGACGTCTTTCTAACCAAATGACAGGCTTGTGTGTTATGTTCAGATGTCTTTTGACATACGAACGAATAGTGAAAATTTCAGGAATATTTCATTACTTGGCAGCCTAAATCGACACTCGTCCACTAGTGTGTGAGTAATAAATATATTTAATGTGCTGTCTTTTTCCTGGTAGAATCAAAATATTTCATTAGCAAATGGACGCATTTTCATGTTCCGTTGACATAAATTTGAATTGTTGCAATGCAACTGTAGTCGAGGTATGCCTAGATCGGTTCTTGTAAAGGATATGTTTATAGAACCAGACGAAATCTTGATTAAACTGCGAAAGGGCACATTTTTTTTTTATTCCTTTCGTTCAAGAATAATATTTCAAATTAACCCAATTTTGGCATTCATCACTTTAGGGCTAACTGAAATATTAGACAAGAAAACTTGAAAACATGCCCATTTCTTTGTGAGAATTTGAATTTTTTGGAAAGAGTCATCAGGGTAAGTAAAGGCTGACAAAACACTATAACTTTGCTTTGTAGGAAAGCGTCCTTATTGGTTGCCAGTTGTGTGAGAATATCGTAAGAAATTGACTTTCGTTACTCTCATAAGTATTCATGAAAATATGATACACTGAATCATTACTTAGGCAGTAAGACCTTTTTCCTCCGCAACTTCACCCTCCAAACACAAATATTGGGTGATGTGCCTTACGTTGCAGGACTAAGCCTACATAGACAATCCTAACCCTTTCATCAAGATGGATCGGTATACCGGTCCAGGGGAAATAATGACGTAAACACTGTGGACCGGTATGCCAGTCTGCATCAGTATTCTTATCTAACAGTATAGTACCTGACTATATAAATTTCGGGGTACAAATAATAACTTCCTTCTTGTAATGTAGATATTATATTTGGATTTTCTCATGGGTTTAGCTTGTATACAGCTAGAAATATGGAACAAAGTGGCACTTTAACGACTTCTCCTAAAGATTATTTTTGCATCCAAAATGGCGGTCTTTGAAGAGAAATCAGATGAGAGTGAAGTGTCAAATCTTATTATCTGAGGATTTTTGCCAATTTTGACCTAGTATAGTTGGATGCAAATGAGAGATGTTAAATGTTTCAAAATGACGTCAGTTCCAGTTCTGATAACATGTGAAGCCCACTCAATTCAAAGCTCAATTTCTGTAAAGCTTTATCAGTTCAAGTTTTCACTTTTAATACTTTTTCTAACTCCAATAAAATGTTGTAATTCATAGCTTTACAACACATTCTTATCACTACAATCAGCCAGGAGGCTTATTTGCCAAACTAAAGCATCTATTATGAACTGCAATAGGATATGACCTTTAACCCTTTCTTCACTAAATACGTTTGTAGGCATAGAGTCCACAAAACTTTATTGTTCGAGTCTATTAACCCGTTTGTTTGTCTCTCATACTACCAAATTTTATAAAGGAAAACTTTAATTTAATAAAAAGTTCAAATAACATCAATTTATTCATTGATTTATATTTTGTAACCACACTGTGAGAAGAAAGCCTATAACACCATCATCGTCTGCGCGTTTCATGCTTAACAAAAGTTTTCAATATTATAGATGGACATGCCTGAGACTCGTGTCCAGTTTATGGACAAGTCTATTTTCAGAAAAGGGTTGTATGCGCCACTAATGATGTACATTTGTGATCTGCTATATTTACAGTGTCAAAACTAGCAACATTAAAGAATGACAACTAAAAATTTGCCTTTCATGTGGACTTAACAATCAGCTTCATTTTGTTCATTTGTGCTAAGGAATATAATTCAAACCTCAATGTTATGATAATTTACGGAATTACCGAATAGGCAGTTACCGAATAGGATGAATAACGTCATTATATTGTCCGACGGAAATAAACTATCTCATAGTGTACCAAATATGTAACCCTGTTAATATGGAAAATCAGTTATGCATGACGGGTGCAAGGGGATACCAGTATTAGTGCCATGCAGGTCACAGCCTGGTTAGACATTACAATCATTGAGTTGACTTAGTTATGTGGACTTTTTATCACATTAACGTTTTATTTATTGCAAACAAAAAGATGAAGCGTCGGACTATAAGTAACTTTAGGGTTGTAAAGCAAAATGACTTGTTGATGTTAAAATAAAATAACGTTGCCAATTTTAAAGATATCTGGCTGGATTATGTGTCAAACACAAGATTAAAAATCATATTTTATGAATTATTTATCAAAATTTGCATATATATTATAACTTAAAATACAGGTACGATCATGTAGCACAACAGGTAAACACAAGTAATTATCAAATTACTTCTTTGAAAACTTAGAAGTTCCATGAAGTGTTTCAATTGACCCTAGATGTACTCAGAAATAATTCCAGTAGCAACACAAATCGTTATTTCAGGTATTTGGCAGGTAGAAGCTTTCATCAAGGTGAGATATGTCCACACACCTGGCACGTTTGATCGTCACATTAAAATTCATTAGATGGATAATGTTTTTAAACACTTAATATGAATACAATATTTGGAAATATTCCAAAGCTATCATGGAGTCATCTAACACTCTGGTGGGTCGAACTCTCTCAGAACACTGTAAGAAATCACTTTATTCGGTACACATGACAACCACAGAAGACAAGAGATCTTCACATGTATGTGCTTATGGTTATATAAATATTTCTATAATCCATTATAATATGCTTTACATTTGTAAGTCTTTAACAAAAGGTGCATTTTTGAAGTTCTTAGAACGATAAACAAACTGAATCATCTGCCCACTGCGTAGCAGGGAGGGTGAACCCTACAAAATTTTTGCCCGTATACTTAACCTAAAATAAGGGTTCCTAAAGAGGCTGAAAAAGGTCAATAACCCTAAACCAAAATCTCTAACTTTTATATTACCGTATGGTTAATACAATGCATGAGGTTAGCTCAGTTTTGTTATACTATTATTGATTTTTTTCCTGACTTTATCGAACTATTTTTTTCCTTAAAGACTCGAGCAAAATTTTGTAGAGTTCACCCTCCCTGCAGCTCCTGACTTTGTCACCTGACTTTGTCATGAGATTAACCAAACATTTGTTCTAGACCTATACGATATCTGGACCTTGGGTCATGTAGATTTATTGTTATAAATCCAACTGGAACTGATTGTGCTTTAGAAAAGAAATTTTTAAATTTATTCATATCCATGTCCCCTGAATACTAATTATAGTAAATATTCTGCAGGGTATAATTATCTACTCCATTAAACCCAACCTAAATATTACAGTTATCTCTAACCACTTTAGGTATCTGTGTATATCATTGTGTAACAAAAATCACGTCTGTGTTTTTGTGACGACCTCGAGAAAATATTCTAGCCGGATTAGATTGTTTGTCCAACATCACAACATCATATACTACGAGATTATTAATGAATCCATCCAAATCATCTACAGATGGGGCTTCATCGATATCTGTGATAAAATCAATAATATCTTCACCGTCGTTATTAATTGATTTTGCTTTCTCGTTAAAATCCTTAAGTACTTTGTAACAATGCTGATCATCCACAGAAGGTACTATTAAATATAGTTTTTTCCATCTCATCCATCTCAGTATTAAATTTAATAATAATTGTGTTTTTCCTGATTGAGATGGACCTATTATAATCATTCTTATCGAATTTGGTAATGCTGGATGGTGCTTTACTGTTTCTTGTTTTCGTGTCGCCGAAAAATCAATTATTGTATCAATATTATTAATAACATGAGTCTATATTGTTTTCGATGTAGATCATCTACACCCACCGTTGGATTGACAACAATAACAACAAAAAATAAACGACGTGCATTAACGGGTAAATGTAAAAAAAATTGCGGCACGAAAAAATATAAATTTATCCCCATGTCTGATTCAGGGACAAAGATAGGTGGAGATATATCCACATCATTAGGAAAATTACCGGAATTACCATGGGCTAAATATATTGGTGAGAAACACTTCCCTGGATATAATTATTGTGGTCCCGGAACTAGATTTGATATCCGACTTGATGATCAAGATCAACCAAGACCAGGAGAGTATCCAGTAAATAAAATTGATCAAGCATGTCATATTCACGACGTTGCTTATAAAAGTAAAGATTTGCAGCAGCGGCATCTTGCAGATGTAAAATTGATTCATGCATTAAATTATATACCTAATAAATCTGTTAGAGAGAAACTCGCTAGTTTCCTAATAAAATCCGCTATGAAAAGTAAAATAATGTTAGGGGCTGGTAATTAATTATATCATTATTATAATGGAATCTATTTATTATAGCCCTAGAGTGTATTGGAGGGGTAAAGTAGCGATCATTAAACTTGCTAAAGCAGCAAAAGTTTCACATTCTGTTGCTGAAAATTGGTTAGCACGACAGGCAATATGGCAAATGTATTTACCACCACCAAAAAAAAATATGGACATTTTGATGTCAGTGTTCCTAACGAAGTTCATCAAGCAGATATTTTGTTTCTACCACATGATACTATTAAAACACGTGGACGAAAGTCACGCACGTACAAATACGCATTGACTGTTGTTGATATTGCAAGTAGATATAAAAAGCTGAACCGTTATCAACAAAAACATTATTTGAAGTTGCATCTGCGTTTGAGCGAATTTATCAACGTGGTGGTCTACATTGGCCACAACTATTACAAGTAGATCCTTGTAAAGAATTTGTTGGTGCAGTATCATTTTTGATGAAAAAAAAATAAGGTTACAATCAGACGAGGGCATACTGAAATTCATCGTGATCAAGTAATCGTTTAACGAATTAATCGAACACTTGCTGAGCGGTTATTTGAATATCAATATGCGAAGGAAATATCTGCTGACTTTAAGTCCGGTGAATGGGTTGCAAGGTTACCAAGTGTGATATCTGCATTAATTAATGAAATTACTCGTGCAACTTCCATGAAACCTTCTAATGCAATAACAAAAATATATATATACCACGTAGCGATGAATACGGACGAGGTCAACAACCAGTATTAGTTAATGTGATTGTGAGATATTTATACAAAAAAGGGTAGTTGGAGGGTGGCAAAAGACGAGCTACCGACCCTATTTGGAGTGTGACCACACATACAATTTCTAGCATTGTTAGATCCACTGCAAGACCTGCTATATACAGACTAGATTCTACTGCCCCTCGACGTGGATTTGTGCGCGAACAATTGAAAGTAATTACTACAGATACACAATTACCGCCACCTTCACTTATGTAAATTAGCGCCCCGACGTCGATTACATTTAAGACAGGTCGACATTACATTTTCACGTGTGTGACCAAGATCACTATTTATTCTGTCTACGGTAAATTGTCTTGGATTATTATTCGAATATTGCCATAACATTATTGTGTTACAACTTGCACAGTGATTATTCTGTAGTTGTTTTAGTTTTATAATAAATTCAGTATCAATATCAAAGTCACGTTTATTTTTTTTGTCGCATTGTTTATAAGACGCGAATTTTTTTATTACAACATCGTCATTAGTAATTTCTTCAGTTATCACATAATCTATAATAACCCTATGCAGTGGAGTTATTCGTCTGACGCGAGATACTGCAAGATATACTAAATTTGACCACTCGATCCAGTCATGTACAATCCAGATATTTGTATCAGATATAGTTAATCCATGTGAAGAATGAATCGTTTTAGCGTATCCTAACGTCCACGGTGATTTATCCATATTCAATGCTCCTTCAACTATATTAACATTTATCAAAATAATGTCATTCAATACTAGATTTTGTACTAGACATTTTCAGTGTCTCCACCAGGAATTTCAACATCAATATTCTGTCGTCAAGTATCTGCTGGGCGATACCATAATAGCACAGGTAGATGTGAAAACGTTCCTTTATGTAACGTAAATAATTTATTCTGTAATTCATCAAGAACTATCTTTCTTCTTGGGACTATCAAATCAGTGGGTTTCCATAAAGTCCAAAAATCATTCAAAGTTGTCTCTGGAATTAATTCACGCATTATTTCACATTGTAATTTATCTAGCTGTAGTCTGATTAATCTTGTAAACTCTTTCAGCGGTTCATCAATAGCTCTTTGATCATCATGTATTTCATCATAATAATCCATATTATTCTTTAGCCATCCATCTGGAGACTGTCCAACAAAAGGTGGTGGTTGACCATGATTGCCACACATGATCACAGCAGTGTTGTTTGTTACTAACCATTCAAGGAAAGTTTTTAGTGTTTCTAACGACACCGTGTCTATTTCGTCCCATATCATATACTTAGGTATATATTTTTCACCCATTCGCTCAGAAGACCATGTATCTCCACACCATCTAAAATAACTATGATAAGTGCAAGTTTCCACACTTCGTTCTTTTATCTCTCTGGCTAGTTTATGTGTAGGTGTCAAAACGATCATTTCTGAATTGTTGTTCATAAATAATTTATTCACACGAGTTGTTTTACCTGACCCTCCACACCCATTAAGATAAATAGTCTTAAGTCTAGCCACATGATCGTTCACAGATGGTGCAAATGATTATAATATTTGATTATTATTTCTGTAATATATTTCCTTAATTTCAACGTCAGCAAATTTAGAATAACTAAGTATATTTTCTTGCTTTATCCTCCATGTTCCCCACTCACCATTACCGAGTAGCGGATTTAATAAATCCTTATATTTTTTGTTTATATAAAATGAATCCGTAGCGACTCTAACAGCGTAACGAGGAAATCTATTTGTCATTGACAGTACATTTATAGAAACATAGGCTAACATTAAAGATCTTAAATGAGTAAACTGCGGTGAATCGCCCTCAATATAGCCAACAATGGTACCTAGTTTGGTCACATCCGATAAATAAGCATAACTTCGGTTTATGAATGTGTTTTTCTCCGTTGTATCATTGATTATAAAATCTAACTCAATATCGTCCATAATCAATCTTGTACAGTGACGTTTATGACCGTATGAACTACCTTGAGTACATTTACCAATTATCTTTCTAGCAAGATCTTTTGCACGCTTCTCATCGTGCTCGTCTCTACATTTACGTATATTATTAGTAATTTTAAAAATATCATCTTCAGTAAGATCAGGAAAATCCTTTCTGGCATCTTCTATACTAAATCTATCAGGTTCTGGTAAACAAACTTGTTTTGTGGACTATAGGATATAATTGCTTCATTTACCTTTAACGATATTAATATTCCAACATCAAGCATATATCTTAATAATACTATTGGAGCCCAACATTTTTTTGAAAGGTGTTTACCAAACCAAGCATAAGTAATAGGATGGAGATTTTTTGCGAACTCGAATGATTCTACATATGCAAATTCTGTTAGGTCAAAATTTGGTAAGGCTCCATTTATTGAAAATCTGGTCATGTCATATGTGAGGTGCCCGAATCTGTTAAAATATTTAGAACACTCACCATATCCAAGAAAACTCCCAGTATAACATGCAGCCATATCGACTGAGATAACATCATTATAATCGTATTTATTATTCCATAATCCACCGTGTCCATATTCTATGCAACTGTTTTGTGTATCTTCAATAAATTCTGATCTTGTCGGTTTCCATGATTTGTTTCCTCAGCGAAATGGGCCGCAAACAAACAAAATGTCTAAACTGCATATTTCTTTAATGGTTACTGTCACTGTCTCAAAATTCCCACCTGATTCAATTCAAAAGCTATGTATGTATGTATGTATGTATGTATGTATGTATGTATGTATGTATGTATGTATGTATGTATGTATGTATGTATGTATGTATGTATGTATGTATGTATGTATGTATGTATGTATGTATGTATGCATGCATGCATGCATGCATGCATGCATGCATGCATGTATGTATGTATGTATCAGTGTGTGTTTGTGTGTGTTTGTGCGTGCATGCGTCCCAAAGGCGTCTTTAAGCAAGGCAGCAAAGAAGAAGCCAATGAGCATGGGGGCAAGGACACAGTCTTGTTTCACTCCGCTGTGGATGTTGAATGGTTCGGACGATGAGCCATCATTCTGCTCAGTGCCTTTCATGTCTTCAATCAAGGACTGGACCATGGTTAACAGCTTTGGAGGGCATCCAATCTTCGTCAGGGTTTTGATTCAGTCCGTCTCTGCTGACTAGATGGAATGCTTTGGTGAGGTTTATAAAAGCCAGTAAGAGGGGTCTGTGTTGTTCACTGCACTTCTCTTGCAGTTGCCTGATGTAGAAAATCATGTCGATTGTGGACTTTTCTGTGCGGAACCCACACTGAGATTCTGGATACACTCTGTTGGCAAGCGTCCGCAGTCTGTTCAGGACGACTCTAGCGAAGACTTTACCCACGATGCTGAGAAGAGATATGCCCCTGTAGTTGTTGCAGCCACTTCTGTCGCCATTTTTCTTATACGTTCAGACGGCATACTGTTCAATCTGGCAAACCAGAAGGCAATGAGCAAAGTAAGGAGAGCAACCATTAGGGACATACTCTTTGCAGATGATTCTGCTATGGTCACTCACACAGAAGCTGAACAACAACGCCTGATGGACCGCTTTGCTAAAGGATGTGATGAATTAGGGTTGACCATCAGCCTAAAGGAAACCAACATCATGGCTCAGGACGCAGATTCTCCCAACATAATCATCAACAACTACAAACTAGAAGTAGTCAGTGAGTTCACATAACTTGCCTCTACCATCACCAACAACCTCTCACTCGATGCCAATCTCAACAAGCGGATTGGAAAGGCGTCAAAAAGTCTATCTAGATTGTCGCAGAGAGTATGGCACAACAGCAAGCTGACATTGAACACTAAGATCTCCGTGTACCGTGCCTGCGTGCTTAGGACTCTCCTATACGCCTCTCAGGATAAACGACGGAGTGCCTTTCGCATGCGTTGTCTCCGTCGCATACTCGGGATCACCTGGAGCGATCGTGTGACAAATAACTAGGTGCTTCAACACGCCAAAATTCTCAGCGTGGTCACACTCCTCCGCCAAAGTCGCATTTTATGGCCTGGCCATGTGCGTTGAATGGATGATGGACGGATCTCCAAAGATCATCTCTTCTCTAAGCTTGCCACAGGCAGAAGATCAATTGGACGGCCACATCTTCGCTTCAAGTATGTCTGCAAGCAGGGTATGAAAGCTCTTGGGAAAGAGGTCAACACCTGGAAAGTGTTTGCCCTCGACAAGTCCAGCTGGTGACATGCTGTGTCTACAGGTCGGAAAGCCAGCGAGGACAAGTTACGACAGCTCGCCGATGAGAAAAGATCTTAGAGGAAGAGGATGCAGTTCTAACAAAAACCTGACTCAAACTTCAAGTGTAGCAACTGTAGCAATGATTGCCACTCCCGTGTGGGGCTTTATAGTTACAGAAGACGCTTCACAACTACAAACTGGGACACCTTTGATGGGCGCATTTCCATCGTTTCTCGTGACTAACTAAAGCCAACCATGTATGTATGTATGTATGGATGTATGGATGTATGTATGTATGTATGTATGTATGTATGTATGTATGTATGTATGTATGTATGTATGTATGTATGTATGTATGTATGTATGTATGTATGTATGTATGTATGTATGTATGTAGTATGTATGTATGCGTGCGTGCGTGCGTGCGTGTATGTATGTATGTATGTATGTATGTATGTATGTATGTATGTATGTATGTATGTATGTATGTATGTATGTATGTATGTATGTATGTATGTATGCATGTATGTAAGTATGTATGTATATATGTATGTATTTATGTATGTATGTATGTATTTATGTATGTAACAGCCTAGCAGACTTTGTAGGAGACAAACTGATATTAATTTTCCATAACTGGCTTGATTGATTCTGGTACACATATTCTGTGTTACCTACATTGAAGTACATTAGATATTGCACAAATAAGTTGTCCATTAAATTATTTCCATTCATGACATAGAGAGGTACATTTCTGATGTGAAATCATGGATGACATGTAACAAGCTGCAGACGAATGATGATTAAACTGAAGCCATTCTGATTTCAAGACAAAGACTTTCTCATATAACTAACTAGCCTAAGCGCTTTCGACTCTTAATGAGTCTTTTTCAAAGGCAAATACAGAACATATATACGATAAACAAATAAACACAAAGACGTTGTATTTGTAAACCTCTACCTGGCTGTCTTCACATGTGTTAAAACTATAAATACAACCAGCTTGTATAGACTAGATGCGGAAAATGAAAACGTTGTATAATTCCCTAAAAGTCTATAAGACATAGCGACATCTCTTTTAACTTTTTGTACATATGTAACGCAGATAATATCCCGGATATTTGATTCTATACCAGTTATACTTATAGTAAAAATTGAAGGATAATAAGAAGGTTTCGAAAATGTTAAATTTTACTAGTGCATAGTTTTCATTTTCTAGTCTTCTTGGTTTAGACCGCTTGGTTTCAATGTTCTAAGGCAGCGTATCCAGTATGATTCTTTTTAATTCCTGGTTTTGAACTCCAGCTGTGGTTGTTAGCAATAGCGATAAGTATAATATCACTGAAAGTATGGCCAGGGTAGGAGAAGTGTTCTGCGACCGGGCTGCTGTACAGCTTTTTTGTCATCCAATCAGATCTATGAAGGTTTATTCTTTTGTGTAGCTTTTCAGTTTCTCCGACGTACTGATGGCCACAGATCTTACATGTGATGAGATAAATCACATTCTCTGTTTTGCATGTTTTGTTTGGACCATGTATGTTTAGTTTTTCTTTAGTCACTGTGCTAGTGAATATCTTGGTCTCTATCATATGTTGACAGGTTTTGCATCTTTTATCACCACATGGTCCAGATTGACTAGGTTGGTTTTGACTAGCGATTGGCGTTAGCTTTGCCCTGACTGGGATGTCCTTTAGGTTGTTTGGTCTCCAGTAAGCTACTACAGGTTTGTTCGGAAGTATTAGGTTTAGTATGTCTGACGATTGCATGGTTGGCCAGTGGTTTGCTATGATTTTACCTACTTTGGTATTGTCTGGGTGATAGGTCAGAATCAATTGTATCCTATCAACCTTTTCTTTCTTTCCATATCTGAGTAGGTCATCACGTTTTGTTTGTTTGGCCCTTTGCATTGCCTCCGCAATCAGGTCTTTGTCGTAGCTTCAGTAAATTAAATGTTTAGCCAGCTCTTCAGACCTTTATAGGAATCTTTCTTCGTCGGAGCAAAGTCTGTGTATCCTCAGTGCCTGGCTATATGGAAAGTTCCTAATGTAGTAATGTCAGCAAATAATTTAAATGATTCCATTTAAATGATGGTGGAACACAAATATAAACTCAGATAATAGATTTCCTAAGAATGATATTCAAAAGAGGACTGAGAACTTTGTTTATAAAACCTATATATACTATTTCACTTGACCCAAGACACAATAGTGTTTCCAAGGGAAAACCCAGGTATTAAACTCAAAACAATGTAAACATCTTATTTTAAACTATGAGAAAAGAGAGATAGGCCTAAGCTCTGCTTTCAGTTATGGACAAAAAATGAAGGACCAAAAATACTAAGCACACAATATATAACTCAACAGAAGATACAATTATAAAGCAACAACTTGAATATATGAAAACCCCATCTTTAATTAATGATTACAAAACACAGTTCTCCAACAGTGAAAGGAAGAAAATTCCACTGTTGAAGTGGGAATATATATATATATATATATATATATATATATATATATATATATATATATATATATATATATATATATATATATATATATATACATATATATATATATATATACTTTTGCAAGAAAGCAGTATATGGCTATGAAGGTTATTCATATCTAGTACCGTATATGGCTCTCTAGATCAGGAAAGAAAATGGTCATTCTTTGGATTATGTAAACAGTTGGCAAGAAATGCAACATAATATTGAAACATACAATGATCTCTGATGTGCTATGCCTCTTCGAAGAAAATCCACTATAACTCCAGTATAATTATGTTTTTCAAAAGCTGTTTCATGGCTGCTGAAAGTGGCTTGCAAAAATGAGTATAATTAGCCTAAAATTGCACACATTTTAGAACGAAAAAGTAAAATAACGGTACATAATGCACTAATAATAATATATAATGGGACACTAATGGTGCCACCTTTACTTTGTGCTTTGCATTGTACCATACTATTATCTTTTCCTTGGTCCCTAAATATAATTGTAGTGAACATTTTTATCAGAGTGAAATTTTGCATTATAATAATAAAGGAATCATAAATGAGTCAGAGATATTTAATATAAAAAATATAGATACCATGCATTTCTTTAAGAATGTTATCCATTTGTGATACAATTAAGCCATGTAGGCTATAATATATTTTTGTTTACCTCTGTACCATGCATCACTGATTATCTAAATAATGTCATTCTCAAGCTCTGGTTGTGCAAAAATCTTCAATCAAAATGAATGTACGCATCTCTGTTAGTATAAAACCATTTCAATAAATATGGTCACTATAACCTATATTTCATATAATCACTTAAGTTTTTTATAGCATGTACACTTACAATGATGGATTACTAAATTTATTTCTGCATGATAATTCATTTTTACAATGGCTGCTGGAGGAAAAGAGCTGTTGTCAATCAATGATGTTCAAATTTTATTTTGATTAGGGGTTATATAACTGACAAGTGTGCATCCACTTGTAACATTTTGAAGGTTTATTGGAAGAGGCCTAAAATTTTCCATGAGTATTTACATTGGATGACAAGCTGATGTTCATCATACCCAAGTCTTGCATATATGTCATGATGAACAGATAAGATTCAAATTTACTCCTCTCTGGAAGATTTTCTGGGGAAAGTATTGGCCAGTTGATTTTGTCCCCAGCAGGGAAAAAATCAGACAGCAAATTCTTTCCCCCTTCAGATGAATGTTCTTCTCCTGAGGAAAGAATTTGCTGAGTATTTCTTCCCCTTCAAAACAACTAGCTAGCCAATTTTTTCCATCTAACTGTGCATGTTTTACATGAAAAAAAATTAAAAATAGATGCTAATTTATTTTAAGAATTTAATAAGAACTGCAAATGAATATTTGTTTTTAAAACCAGCCATATTAAATTAAATTTTAATGTTAGAACCTATCATATTAATAACAAAAAAATATTAACGATTTTTTTCATTAAGTGAGTTTATATGTTTTTATTACTTTGTTTGGTCTTTTATATATAATTAGAATATAAAACGAGGACATGTAACTATTGTGAGTTCTCACTTGGAATAAATATGATTGTCCCCAAGGTTTTATTTTTGAAAAGTTGATTCATCGCTCTGTCTTTCCCTCTCTTCTCTCATTTCCTCTCTTTTTCTCTTCCACTCTTTCTTTGCCTCTCTTCCTTTTTCTCCTTCATTCTCTTCCTATCTTCTCTCTCCATTTGTCTCTGGTCTTTGTGTTCCACTTTGTTTTCCTCTCATTATTCCTTTCCTCATCTCTCTTTCTCTCTCTCTCTCCTTTTATTACCTGCAAAAAAACTGCCTGTTTTCTCTTTTCTTCTTAGTCTTTGTGCATTTCTCGTGACATTTTTTCCCTTTCTCTCTCTCTCTTTCTCTCTCTCTCATCTATCTTTCCATATCTTTTTCTTCCTGTCTTCTTTTTCTTTATTTGTCTACCACTTGTGTTCCACTTCCTTCCTCTCTGATTTTATCTCTTTCTTCTGTCTTCCTTTCACTTGCTAATTTTTGTCAGTTGAATGAATATTTAAAAAGACTAACTCAATCTTGAATGAAAATTATTTGAAAGGACTGTTGATGTATATTTTAATAATTATGTCATGTAAACTCATGGAACAAATGTAAATTTAAAATGGGTCTGATAAAGTTATGAACTATATTTTAATAAACTACTTATCAAATGCATAATAGAATAGATTTGATATTTGCATGATAAAAAGTTAAAGTATCTTCTATGGTTATTAGCTATTATAAAATTAACAGTAGAAGCACATGTAGCTTTTGGTACAATTGGTTTAAAAATTACTTGAAAAGTGTGCACAGTATCTATGTTCTTTTAACCAACTGTTATATGTGATGGGATTTAGATTTTTGACATAGTTTTAACAATTTTTCAGCCATATCGCTATGATATCTCCAGTGTGACAGTTTACAGTGATGTTTATACTGGGGCATCATGCTGCAGACATCTTGACACCACACCAACCAGTCCTAATTTTAACCTCTTAACCTCCAGCTGTGGTTGTTAGCAAAAGCGATAAGTATTATATCACTGAACAAACCTGTAGTAGCTTACCGGAGACCAAAAAACCTAAAGGACATCCTAGTCAGGGCCAAGCTAACAACAATCGCTAGTCAAAACCAACCTAGTCAATCTGGACCCTGTGGCGATAAAAGATGCAAAACCTGTCAACATATGATAGAGACCAAGACATTCACTAGCACAGTGACTAAAGAAAAACTAAACATACATGGTCCAAACAAAACGTGCAAAACAGAGAATGTGATTTATCTCATCACATGTAAGATCTGTGGCCTTCAGTTCGTGGGAGAAACTGAAAAGCTACACATAAGGATAAACCTTCATAGATCTGATTAGATGACAAACAAGCTGTACAGAAGCCCGGTCGCAGAACACTTCTCCTCCCCATGCCACACTTTCAGTGATATAATACTTATCGCTATTGCTAACAACCACAGCTGGAGTTCCGAAACCAGGAAGGAAAAGGAATCATACTGGATACGCCGCCTTAGAACATTGAAACCAAGCGGTCTAAACCAAGAAGACTAGAAAATGAAAACTATGCACTAGTAGAATTTAACATTTTCTAAATCTTCTTATTATCCTTCAATTTTTACTATAAGAATAACCGGTATAGAATCAAATATCCGGGATATAATCTGCGTTACATATGTACACAAAGTAAAAATAGATGTCGCTTTGGCTTGTAGACTTTTCGGGAATTATACAACGTTTTCAGTTTCCGCATCTAGTCTATACAAGCTGGTTGTATTTATAGTTTTAGCACATGTGAAGACAGAAATGTAGAGGTTTACAAACACAACGTTTTTGTGTTTATTTGTTTGTCGTAACTATGTTTTGTATTTGCCTTTGAAAAAGACTCATTAAGAGTCGAAAGCGCTTAGGCTAGTTAGTTACTAGTTTCGTATTGTTCGTCGTCAGTTTATTGCATCTATATATATATATATATATATATATATATATATATATATATATATATATATATATATATATATATATATATGGCCAGGACTGGTTCATAATGAATGCAAGAATTTATTTTTTAAAATACTTTGAAAGCTGAAAAAGTAGAGTTAGTGTTTCAAAAATTCAACTGTAAAATATCACCTTGCTTACAAAATAATTACTCTATAAATGTAAATTATATATTTATATAAACACTATATATCTAAGTGAATAGATATTAACCAGAGTGCAAAACACCTCAACTAGCATTCAAAAATACCCTCTCATTAAGATCGACCTCGTCCATTTTTCATGTTTATTTGTAATATCTGAAAGTATGTGTAATATCCTAATGAACGTCACTGTGAGGTATACAAACTGTATTTCTTTTGTTTGTTATCCACAAATAGAACTATAATTTTGCATTTATATAAAGTTAATTTCTTATGTATGAAATTAATGTAGGGCTGCTGTTCTCTATACCAGTGGTCCCCAACCTTTTAGTCGCCGCAGACCGGTCAACGTTTGATAATTTTACCGTGGCTCGCTGAGGGGTTGGAAGGGACGTTGATTGCTTTTATTTTAGATTGTTCTGATTTAATAATTTTAATTTAATTGTATTTAAAAATGCTTCAAAAATACAGTTAGACCAAAAATGAATATAAATAAATATAAATATAAACGAATACAAAGTGAATAAAAACAAAAGAGAAATACACAACAGTAAATTAAATGGAAATAATTTAATGTAACTAGGGCGGCCCGGTACAATTTAGGCCACAGACCGATACCGGTCCGTGGACCGGGCGTTGGGGACCCCACTGCTCTATAGGACTGCAGATACTAATTCAACTTCCATTGCAAACCCATATATATATATATATATATATATATATATATATATATATATATATATATATATATATATATATATATATATATATATATATATATATATATATTGTTATGACCCTCTAGTTATAGTATGTGTATGTTAAGGAATGAATTTTGTATAAATCTTTATTTAATTTATTTCATTGAAGGTAATTATTAATATAATTATATTATTATCGTCTAACATGTTTTTGATAAACAATTGTTTACTTGAGTCGTAGATGTGACTCTTGTTAGCACGTGCTGTGTATGTTAACAAATTCGTTACAAATAAACATTCAAGAATAGCCACGAAAATGATTGGCTGATACTGGGTCAGGCTTTCCTGGATGTCCAGAAGTATTACGAAATTACCTGCGTCCTTGTGCGCATGCAATTCAAACAACGCATTAGCCTTTATAAATATGTTTGCGATTTTTGTAAGTCATACACAGTCACGAAGACACAGTCATAGTCGAGAGTCAACAGTCGACAGTCGTAGTTGAGTCGTAAAGTCAGTTATACAACTTCTAATTCCTTAAAAAAGATTTTTTGTGATAGAATAAGTTGTCCGTATGTCTACATAGAATAGCATGCCTTGTTAGAGGAACTATTTTCACTTCGTTTTTATGAATAATTGTTTCCCTAGAGAACAAAAGTACTGATTTGGATATTTTCTCCATAAAATTCTATATCGGATCGGGACAACAAAAACTTTGTTTTATTGTGTAAATTCTGGAATTTGCTGTTAGCCTTCGTCTGACGTGGTCATCCGCCATTTTGAAACTTCATACACTTTAGACTGTGCTTAGAACTTTTCACAGTACTTATATTTTTAGTTTGAACAAAATCTGGATCTTTGCTGTAAACCTAAGTCGTGCTTAAATTATTTATACTATTCATGTTTTCTAGGTTAATAAATTATATTTTGTTAAAATTTACAAAGCTTGTTGTCTTCCCTCTTTCTTTTATGTTACTTAGAACGAGCCATTACATAACAATATATATAATAAATAAATTCAAGTTTCTGAATGTATATGACTGTACATATATTTATATTTATCAGCACAAATGTATTCTTTGTTCCAGCTTATCTGTAGAGAAAACCATACAGGTTTGAGGTATTTTCTGGCTCTAAACCTGTTTGAAAGGTGTTTTATAATTCCACACCAGTGAGTCAGGAGTTAATTTCAGAAAGAAGTTTCCCAGTAACTCTCATTTGTAGAATGATTGAAATTCCATCAGTTAAATATTGTCTACCTTTTTCAGTTACAACTAAGACAAAAGCTCAGAAGATTTATTTGACTTAAAGTTTACTTTATCAAATGATACTTGCCAGCCAAACCAGTGTATACAATGAAAATTTTTTTTTTCTCAATAATTTCTAGTCTGGTTTCAATTCTTATATATGATTAGCACAGTTAGTGATGGTACAGTACTAATTAATGGAAAAATAGGAACCAATTTAGAAATGGATACAGATTAAATAGGGTATAAGTGGAACTGGCCAGACTTGGTTAATAAATATAATATTTTTGTGAAAAAAATTGCTTGGAAGCTTATCCTATTGGTAACAGAAAAAAGAGGCTGTTTTTTACTATTTGAATTAGAATCCTTTAAAGATTTGACTTCAAAAAAACTCATTATTGAAATTAGCACCCTGTTATGTAGTGCAGTTGTTATGACAGAAATTTTGGGTACAAAAATTAACATGAGAAATCCCTCTAAATTGTATTGAAAATATGTGTTTCAGAACCATGTTGATCCAATATAAGCTGTGACTCATTTGTTTGTTTTTTTTCTACACATTAACTTGAATTTGGGCTTATATAATGTCTATATTGATCGAATTGATCATGAGCATTCAAAGTTTTAAAGTTATTTAATTTTTGGTATTTTAGTGTTTCCATAGGTTTACTATGGGGCCCGAATTAGTACTGTGAGTCCAGCAACATCTTTATCAAGACCACTATCATTGTGTAAATTTTGTAAATTTTTGTAAATTTTCCTTCTGTCCAGTGACCACTTCATTAGCCTAGTGATTAGATTGTCTGCCCCTGATTTGTGAGGTCATCGTGGGTTCGAACACTAGTAACATTATACACAAAACTTATGAAAATTATACTAACAGCTGCATCGCTAGGCACTCAGCATTAAGAGGTTAGTGTTAGGACTGGTTGTTCTGGTTTTAGGATAATGAAACTGGGTGGGACAAGTTGTAGCTTTATAATTGTATCTTCTGTTGTGTACATGTTTTATATATTGTGTTTTTATATATTGTGTGCTTCATTGTTTTGGTACTTCATTGTTTTTTGTCCATAACTGAGAGTAGAGCTATCTCTTTTCTCAAAGCTTAAAATAAGATGTTTACTTTGGTTTGAGTTTAATACCTGGGTTTTCCCTTGGAAACACTATTGTATCTTGGGTCAAAAAATTAATACATATAGGTTTTATAAACAAAGTTCTCAGTCCTCTTTTGAATATCATTCTTAGGAAAGCTAGGATCAGAGTTTATAGTTCTGTTCAGTCATCATTTGGATGGAATTATTTAAATTATTTTCTGGCATCACTGCAAAGTGCTTAGTGACATTTTTGACTTTTGGATTTTTGTGAATTCATGTAAATACATTAAATAGTCATAACAAACAGTAATGACATAATGATAAACTACAAAAAAGTCATTTGCCCACTATCCAAATTGTGTCAATTTGTAGTGTGAAAACAGTTTTTTTGGCACAAATTATATGACAATTTGATCAATGTTTTCATTAGAAAGATATATTCCAATGACCATAGTTTATATGAATGTTGCTTCTAAATACATTTAGTCATATAGTATTACTATTTATTGATCATAGACTTTTATTATGCTCAAAGACAACACCATGCCTCAATTATGTCATCATTTATATACTTTGACCAAGAAATGACCAATATATGACAAAATAACATATACAATCTTTAGTTTTTAATTTGAGGAGATATACAAAGCACAGGGTTAAATTTTTGGACCTACCTACCTACCAACCTACCTAAATACCTATATATTTATCTATCTATCTATCTATCTATCTATCTATCTATCTATCTATCTATCTATCTATCTATCTATCTATCTATCTATCTATCTATCTATCTATCTATCTATCTCTCTCTCTCTCTCTATCTATCTATCTATCTATCTATCTATCTATCTCTCTATCTATCTATCTATCTATCTATCTATCTATCTATCTCTCTATCTATCTATCTATCTAACTAATGAGGACTTTATATTGCGCCTAATGTTTAGAAGCTCTAAGTGCTTTACAACATTTGACAACGCTTAGAAAAGAAAATGAAAAACAAGCCATAGATGAAGAAAATATTACAAAAATAATAAAGAATCACCACAAAATTTAGAAACAGAAAACATGTAAATTTTTAAGGTAAGGATACATTAAAAAGAATACATTATTAGGTCATTATGACTGTTATTGCAGTTGGGTTTTAAGGGCGCTCTTGAATGAGATCACTGTGACTTTGTTTCTAAATGCAGTGGGCAATTTGTTTCATGTTGCTGGACCCTGGTATGCAAAAGAACGTTGTCCATATGATTTCAACTTCATAATAGGAATATTGAGAATGCGAGTGTCAGAAGATGAGCGTAAGCACCTTGCAGTTGTATACACATGGGTGAGGTCAGATAGGTATGTTGGACTGGAGCCCATCAGTGAAACGTAGCACAGAGAGCAAATTTTGTGTTTAATTCTGGATCATATGGATAGCCAGTGTAGGGTACAGAACAGCTGAGAGGCATGCTCTGATTGTGGTACTCTAAGGATGATGCGAGCAGCAGTGTTTTGAACTTTTTGAAGTTTCTGAAGTAGATAGTGAAATGAACCAGATAGAAATGAATTACAATAGTCCAGTCATGAAAGTACTCAGAAACACATATTTTTGTGGCATCAACTGCAAGATACTTGCGAATGGAGCTGATGCGTATCAGCTCAAGATATACAGCCTGGCATATGTTCATGATATGTTCATGCAATGGGAGAGTACTGTAAAGAGCAACACCAAGGTTTTGTACTGACTGCTTGAGTTCAATGTTGGTGTTGCTAATATTTATTGTCTGCGGTAAGGGATGTGAATGAGAAAGTCTTTGTTTTGTTATCAGAATGGCTTCAGTTTTATCATCATTTATCTGCAGCTTGTTACATGACGTCCATGACTTCACATCAGGAATGTACCTCTCTATGTCATGGATGGAAGCTTCAACTTCAGCTGGATGGCTAGATTTGTATACTTGAGTGTCATCAGCATCCAATTGGTGAGACACAAGATGATGATCTATGACAATTGAGAGTGGCTGAGTGTACATAATGAAGAGAACAGGTCCAAGAACAAATCCTTGTGGAACACTAAAGTATAGATCAACTGGGCTGGAGTGTTTTCCATTTGCAGACACAATTTGTATCCTGTTGATCAAGTAAGACTTGAACCATAGTAAAGCTGTATCGTGAATGTCAAATACATGCTGGAGACGGTGAAGTAATAGTATCAAATGCTGCAGATAAGTCAAGGAGAGTGAGGACTGTAGTCATTCCGCTATTAAAAGCAGAGAGAAGGTCATTGATTACTTTCAGAATTACAGTTTCAGTACTGTGGCAAGGGCGATATGCAGACAGTACATTGCTAAAAAGACTGTTTGAATTTAGATGAGATACAAGTTGGGATAGAACAACTTTTTCTAAGATTTTTACATAAATGGGAGATTAGAAACTGGGCAGTTGTTCTTTAGATCATTATGGTCAAGTGTTGGTTTTTTCAGCAAAGGTTTTACAATGGCAGTTTTGTGAAATGATGGGAATTCCCCAGATGAGAGAGATGTATTAATAACATCAGTTAATGAAGGCAATATTGGATCCAGGCACTCTAGCAGAAGTGACGTCGGAATCGGATCCAGTTCACATGACTTTGAAACACTCTTTACTAATGAATCTTATTATAATCCACTTTAAAACATTAATACCATAACGAGTAAATATCTTCTCATCATTTGAAAACAACTTCAGCTTGATGGTTAGATTTGTATACTTGAGTGTCCATGACTTCACATCAGGAATGTACCTCTCTATGTCATGGATGGTAGTTCCAACTTCAGCTGGATGGCTAGATTTGTATATTTGGGTGTCATCAGCATGCAATTGGTGAGACACAAGATGATGATCTATGACACTTGAGAGTGGCTGAGTGTATAGAATGAAGAGAACAGGTCCAAGAACAAACACCTGTGGAAAACCATAACATACATCAACTGGGTTGGAGTGTTTTCCATTTGCAGACACAATTTGTGTCCTGTTGACCAAGTAGGACTTGAGCCATAGTAAGGCCATATCGTGAATGCCAAATACATGCTGGAGATGGTGAAGTAATATATCACGATCTATAGTGTCAATTGCTGCAGATAAGTCAAGGAGAGTGAGGACTGTAGTCTATTTGCCATCCAAAGAAGAGAGAAGGTCATTGACTACTATCAGAAGAGGGTTTTAGTACTGTGGCAAGGGCTATATGCAGACTGTACATTGCTAAAAAGACTGAATTTAGATGTGATACAAGTTGGGATAGAACAACTTTTTATAAGATCTTTGACATGAATGGGAGATTAGAAACTGGGTGGTAGTTCTTTAGATGTTTATGGTTAAGTTTTGGTTACTTCAGCAGAGGTTTTACAATGGCAGTTTTGTATAATGATGATATATATATATATATATATATATATATATATATATATATATATATATATATATATATATATATATATATATATATATATATATATATAACCGCTCCGGTGGCCTAGTGGTTAGAGCATCCGCCTCGGATGCGGGAGATCGTGGGTTCGATTCCAGTCGAGTCATACCAAAGACTTACAAAAATGATACTAACAGCTGCCTCGCTTGACGCTCAGCATTAAGAAGTTAGTGTTAGGACTGGTCGACCTAGTGTCAGGATAATGTGACTGGGTGGGGCATCATGCTACATGTCTGCGGCATGATGCCCCAGTGCTAGACATCACTATAAACAGTCACACTGCAGACATCTTAGCGATATGACTGAAAAAAGGTAAAAGCTATGTTAAAAATCACAAACACCAAATGCACACCTATACATATATATATATATATATATATATATATATATATATATATATATATATATATATATATATATATATATATATATATATATATATATATATATATATATATTCACCTAATCATAATGCAAGATACTGAATGCAAATAGTAGTACATTTTTCAATTTTCTAGTCTTGTCAAATCCATGTTGGATAGCATCCACTTTTCAAGAATTGTTATGTTTCTGCAGTCTAAAACAAAACAATAAGAATCTCTTCAGCATGCTCACCCCATGGTCCTTTGGACATTAATCATTTGGTTTAACAGGTTATAGTTCCATAGTCTATGTAGTGAGAACAATAGGCATTTTTGTTTATGCAAATTAATTAAATGATCTTTACAAGACTTATAATTAGTTTTAAATTTTGAAAATGTTGATGATTTTAGAGACAAGACAGTAGATTAAGTTTCTCTAACTAGCAAGAATAACTTGCATATCATTTTAAAAGAAGCAGATATTTTATACATGAATTCTGACAATCTTTGACAACTCTCGCCTATAAATATCTTTTATTTAAGATTTATATATTGAGGAAGAGGTTGAAAGTGGGTGAGGCTGATCAGATATATTATAATAATTTATATGTTTTCAGATTAACTTCTGGACAACTCATTTGTGAAATATCAAATGTACTTCAATGTAGGTAACACAGATTCTGTGTACCAGAATCAATCAAGCCAGTTATAGAAATATGATATCAGTATTTCTCCTGTGAAGTCTGCTAGTCTGTTACATACATACATACATACATACATACATACATACATACATACATACATACATACATACATACATACATACATACATACATACATACATACATACATACATACATGGTTGGCTTCTGTTAGTCTTGAGAGACGATGGAAATGCGCCCATTGTATATATAATTTAATACAAATAATACTATATGATGTCTTTTAGTTTAAAACAGAGATAGGTGACATTGATTTATGGGGACTAAAAAAGAAATAAAGAGGTATTTTATACAGATATGAATTCATTAGCCTAATTCTGAGAGTTTCACCTACAACATTCATCAGGGGAAAGGACCTCTAATTATGAGCTGACATAACTGGGCCAAAATGCCATCTCTGTTCCAAAGGGCTAGAGGTAATGTGAAAATACATAATTTCTACCTAATTTTTAACATTGTTGCTTATATTTTACACCAACTGACCAAAAGGCTATGTGGATTTATGTAATGGTCCAGTGTGTGTTACTTATTTCACATCCCTTTCTGTCTTTCGACAGTCACAAATTTGCTACTCTGGAGTCCATAGTTCTAATCAATTGTTTTTGGTAAACTTGGGTTTTGGGCTTATATCAACATCTGGTACAAATCTAATAATGAGAATATTCCAAGTATATACATTAGGTAATCCTGCATCAAATTAGTGAAGTGTATTAATAACCAGCCTAATAGCTATACTTTCACAATATAGACTGAAGTCATTAAGTTTTCCTAAATGTTTGATGAGTGTTATCCATTAATAATAATAAGGTGATCTTTCGTTTGAATCCATGTTACCACCCCATATGCAATGTTTATAAATGTTGTTCAGTTTTTAATAAACTTAGAATATAGGCTTATATCAATGATAGCTTGACTGAAGAGAAGAATATGCACACAAATACAAATACTTGAGGTTTTAACTGCATAAAACTGTTTTGCAGATTGAATTTTGATCAAACCAGACCATTGAGGTATATAATCAAGCTTCACAACTGTGTTTATTGTGACTAAGATAAAGATATGGTAATGAAATGACTTTGCATTTGATTGACTGAGTTTCTTATGACTTGCACAACAGTATTTATGGTCCAGTTTATATCTGACTTGTTCAATTATATGCTTAAACTATGAACCTATGCATATAATGTGATGGTCCTTCATCTCAATAGCCATGCTTTATACTGCTCTTGAAACTATATTACATGAATTTGATCAAACTTGATTTACCTCATCAAGATATGGCAAGAGAACACTTTTGTGATTAATAATCATGTATATTAATACTCAAATTCAGCCTCAAATTCTGCTGACTTAGCAAATGCTATAGGGACTCTATTTTTGACATAAAGATTTTTTTGATCTAATGTAGCAGAAATGCCTATATGATCAAAATATTGAATGTAGTTGATACTGAATAAGAAATAGATTTACATGTTAATTCGATAAACATTTGATAAATAGGTTCATATCATTAAAAGCATGGAACAGTTACATGCGATACTATCACATATTAGTCCAGCTTATGTCGAGAAATATTTTTGTCTTGATTGAGCAAATTAGGTAAAATAAATATGGACAGGGATTTTTTTGGTACATCAACACAAGTTGGTTTCTCATGATTGAGGAAATTGGAGTAAGGCAAGGGTACACTGCAGTAGGTAACCCAGGTGGATTTGATAACAGGATTTCAACACAACATTTTTATCAGGAGTCTAGCATACTAACCATTGATTCATTGCAGGTCTTGTCCCCATTAATTGCCTTTTAATTCATACAGGAGAAAACAGTTGGGTTTTGCATATCATAAATCCCATAGGGATTAAAAGTGACATAATAAAATAAAACAATTAAAAAATAAAATAAAATAATTCTACAGATAAATATTGCATGCAACTCTGACACAAATGAAATTAGTGTGAAAACACTTAAACAAATGGCTAGAATTACTCATCAGGCATACATGACTTAATTACTGGTCATTTCACTATGCAGTAGTCAGGCATATCAAAATGTACTTAATCACTGGCCATTTCACTATGCAGTAGTCAGGCATGTCAAAATGTACTTAATCACTGGCCATTTCACTATGCAGTAGTCAGGCATATCAAAATGTACTTAATCACTGGTCATTTCACTATGCAGTAGTCAGGCATATCAAAATGTACTTAATCACTGGCCATTTCACTATGCAGTAGTCAGGCATATCTAGTTTTGCAAAAACAGAACCTAAACAGTCATCTCCAAACTTTTATCAAATCAGTTAAATACTTAGGTTGGGAAATCATTAAATGGGAATTATGCTAACTTTTAAAGATCAAAATGTACCTGTATGTTTTGACTCTACCAGAACCGAACTTGTCAAAAGTTTTCATATTTGTGCAGTTGTTTTTGCTTAGGGCAAACATAATTGGGAGAATAAATGCCAAATCCACTCTCTAGCACACATTTAAGATTTTGTAAAAGAAGTAAAATTTACCAATGAATGAAAAGTGGATAAGTGTACAGCTGTACATGATATAAGTGTACATATGTAAATGATATGATGGATCTTGAAAGAACAATGCTCATATGGAAGTGCCAGGGATTACAAATTAATCTCATTGTCAATACTAAGAAATATATGTTGTATTCATGACAAACACAGAAGACAAGAGATTGTCACATGTATGTGCTTTTGGTTATATAACTTTTTCTATAATCCATTATAATATACTATACATTTGTAAGTCTTTGACAAAATGTGTATTTATGAGTTTCTTAGAACGATAAACAAACTGAATCATCTGCCCACTGACTGGTTCTGTACATTGAGGAAATTATATTTAATAGTCATCGCAGTTGCTCGTTATAGTCTGTACATTGCAATATAATAGTACACTTACGATATCACCCTCTTGATTTAGCTGCAGACACACCTGACAGTCATGTATGCCCCGTGATTTATGTCTTTCGAGTACGCAACAACCTTTTTAAAAGTAATACATGACAATTTAGATAGGAATGTTGAAATCAAATAGGTATGTATTTCAACCAGTTGATATTTAGGGAAGTATATATATGATAATACGTTTGTGGCTAGAAAGATAACAGTTATTTTTTTAAGTATGTATTCGAGTATGTAATAGTTTGGGACAAAATTCAGTTTTAGATGGATTATGCAAAGATTGTTTAGGTATTTGGCATTTGGCACATGATGTATGATTATAGAATGAGAAGTTCATTGCAAAGTAGGTTGATGGTTTGTATGCTAAATTTACAACTACGATCATTTGTTTTTGTTTAAAAAAAATTGAAAATGTAACTGTGAATTAATTAAGACCCAACTCACATTTTAAGGGAAAACTTTAATTTGGTAAAAAGTGCAAATAACATCAATTTATTAATTGATTTATATTTTTTAACCAGACTATGAGAAGAATGTCTTCACCATTTTACTATTTGAGTGAAGTACATCAGTTTTACATTTTACTATATATAATAAAAATACATTAATTTTACTTGTTGAGTAAAATACATAATTCATTTTGTCGTGTGAATTTGTTTTTTATAAATAATCTCTGCCCTTTCATTGTGCAAGATTATTAAATTTGTATTCACTTTCATGATGCTTTATCAGGTTCGTGCGGATTGTTTTAATTTGTCCAATACTTGAATCTTATACAAGCACTTCTTAGTCATAATTCTTATCTCTTTCAAGTCATCGATCAATAAAAATTGCATATGTATAACCATCAACAGTGTTCACTTATAAATCACAAAATCCATCCAGGTTATCTTGCAACACTATCGAACTTGCAAATTGAAAGCCTAATGTTATATTCTTCACTGACTCGTTTTCTGATATATATTACAAAATGAGCATAGACTGAAGCTGATGCTGAATATGCTGAATATTAATACTAAAGTTTTGGGATTGTTTTATACGTTAAATTTCTTTTACACATACAGGCTGAGTTTAAGATGATGTGTTGATCGTTTTGTGCATCCATTCCCACACATAACCACATACTGCATATCGCTTCCTATATACAAAGCACATCCAGCAATTGTGTGTAAAATATTATCATAGTTTCGTTCTTATTGTCTAGTGTAGCAAAGGAAATTTTGTGTGTCTTTCAATATATTCATTTCCTAACAATCCTGACAATTTTAGGACTATTTTGTTAGATGCTGCAGACGAATGTCAGATAAAAACTTTTTCCAACAATGAAATACACATTGTTATTCACACAGATAATTTATCAATGATGCTGACACTTTCATACATTCTTTCATACCTACAGATTTTCACGGCCATATAATTTATTCAATGATGAAATGGCCGTTTCATTTACTCATGTTTGTAAAGTACCCTAGGCTTGTCATGAAAGAAGTATTTTGTTCACAGATTCTGACAAAACACGTATTTCGCTGTCATATGTATAAGTAATAACAAACAGCCATAATATAGGCAAGTGATATGTCTATGGTAGATGGTTTACAAACCAAAATATTTCTTAGTCATTCATAACAAAATGAATTATTGAAAAGTGAATTAGCAATACCACAAAAGTGGAACTGGACCGATATGACATAATATAGGAGATATTTTATTTGCATTTTACTTGTTGTTATTATGTGTTATACATGACTAATGGAGTTAAACTACAGTACACCGTGACCTGTTGCGAAAGAAGTGTACGTTTCAATGTTATAAAATATTTAACTAGTTTTATTCAGTAAGCAATATTCCTGATTCTGTAATCAAGGCTTGAACGTAAAATAAGTCAATTTTTAAAATGACTGATATCTATATATATATATATATATATATATATATATATATATATATATATATATATATATATATATATATATATATATATATATATATATATATGATTGTATTTCGAATTGTAATATTAAAACATATTTCAATTCTTCCTGCAATCTCATTTTACCTAAAGGCGATTAATAGGCGATGTTCCATGATTCAAATTTGTATATCTTAACATGATAGCTTCCCTCGAGTCCAATAGAATCAATATATATCTCATGACTCATAACGGATCCATGTTACTCAGTCACCTACCTTTCAACATTCATAACTCTGTGTAACTATAAAGAAAATGAAAATTGTCTTTGCCGGCTTTTATACGAATTTAATATCATCCTTGATAAGCGTGAATTATACTTGTTGCATTAATAATGCTAATACATTATACGTTATTTACAAACGTATTACAACTGGTTATATATTTAGTCGTTTGTTGTTCAACATGTTCTTGTCAAGCAAGCATTTTGTCGATGTTACAATTTGATCAGAATGCCCTCATTAACTACATGTCATGCAATTTCTAGAATTTTAAATAGTAGTTTTGCACAAGCGTTCACACTGTTTTTTCATTAGGGCGTCAGGAATTGTACAAAATGATTCATTATATCCTGTACATTTAACCACTACATATTGTTTAGCATTTAGAAAGATGAAACAGAATTAGGATCTGATA
>JAEAOA010000992.1:15000-22500 GCA_016746295.1 Potamilus streckersoni | reverse complement strand
AATATATATTTATAACAAAGAAACGTGATACTATTTAGTGCATACTGAAGCTGTGTCTCAATCATTGACAACCCCTAGGTAGAGAGTAAGACTAAATTAGCATAAAATAAGAACCGTAATGTTTGTAGAAGTTGTGAAGTCTAAAATAAATATGTCGAATTTTATATTGAAACTGAACATAAGAGCACGCGATGAGGGGGGAGAGTTATAAAAGGATATTAAAGATGTAACCGAAAATGATTATTGTACAAAATTATCAGCGCAGATTTATAAAATAAAACAGTTTTTTCTGGCAACATTTGCAAGGTATACGTTCTTTCATGGGCTGCTGCTTAGAATGCGATGTACATTTAATATAATACAGAAAAATGTGTCTTTTGTTCATCAGTAATGCCAATAAACTTCCTCAGTGCTTGTATCTAGCGGATATTGCTTGCATCTTGTAAGAAATATTTAAGTTATCTGACTTTTAGCTTGATATTTTAGGTTACCGTTAATTTATCCCATAATTAATGAACAATATGTTTGAAACGAGTTTGTTTTTTATTATTAGCACAATTTGCATCAAGGGTTGGTATTGCCTCACTCCATGCCATTAATAAACTGCGGAAAAGTTTACACATCCGCACCTTTCTTATGTACGAAATCTTTAAGTTACCGACATCTTTTTTTTCAGATATTAATCCACATTCTCAAACAAATATTATCATCTTCCATTCATTAGTACAAAATAGAATATAAAATATCAAATTGCATACGAATAGATTTAAGTTTCAAGTTGTGCCTGTCAGAATTGTCAATAAATTTGAAAACAACATTTTGCTAGCATTACGTAATCATCATTGAAACCATTTGCAGACCAAAATAACACGAACCTACATTTTAGCATTATCAATAAGATTACATTTTATCTACGGCACATACATATTATGAAAGATCTTGTAGAATGCATTATATCATGTATAGCTGTATACTCATTCTCTATTATTCAATGGTTAATATTAATTTCTTCAGAACATCTATACCCGGTCACCAAGATAATATATAATATTATGTATGTGCACTAATATATATATATATATATATATATATATATATATATATATATATATATATATATATATATATATATACGTGTGTTTGAAGTTGTTTATTTATTAAAACAAATTATCTAAGTTTTTAAATTAATATACTATCAGTCGACCAACATTCCACTGAACTTATCTTTTTATAAATGGACATCACGTGCCAAACGCTGACTACCTAATTGGTCTTCGCATAATCAATCTAAAGCAGTATTTCGTCGCCAATTACCTGCCTAAAATATTACAGAAGCGAATACAAACTTAAGCAACAAAATAACTTTTTCTAAAGACAAAGATGTATTATCCTATGTACTTTAATAAATATATGTTGGTTGACATACCTTTTATTGGCTTTATACCATCCAATCTAAATTGTCATATATCTATTTTAAATAGGCTGTTGCGTACTACCAGGACATGGATCATGGGGCATACATGACTGTGAGATGTGTGAAGAGGTTAAATGAACAGTGTGAGAGAGTCATTGTAAGTGTACTATTATGTTACATTGTACATAAACTATCTAGCAACTGCAGAGCCAATACAATATAGTTTCCTGAATGTACAGGATATGCTAGTGTGCGGGTGATTTAGTTTTTTTTTTAACTTTCGATAGAACTCATAAATGTAGTTTTTAACAAATGTAAAGTATATTATAATAGAATATTCAAATATTTGTTCAAATGTAAAGTATACTATAATAGATTTGTCAAATATTTATTCAAACATGAGCACACTCATGTAACCATTTCTTTTATTCAGTAGATCTCATTTATGCCGAATAAAGTCTATACATTTAACTTAGAAAGATACGCGGCTAATTAGCTCTTAGTAGCTTAGTTTGTTTGGCGATACTTGATCCTTCATCCGAATCGTACGATGACAATGTTTGAACTCACAAATACTCCAATACACTTTATCGAGCTTGCGTGAAGATTATGGGTGATACGGAAGAATTCATAAATTTTCCTAATTGATTTCTCACCTTGCCCAAAACTTTCTTGAATTTTCCCAATGGTAGTAAGATGTACATGATAGCAAGAAACGGTGTTAGTCAACATCGCGAAACACCGAGAAGACCAAGAGATATAGAATCATTGTAAGCAAATTACGTCATATATATGGTTCCAGAGGGAAACGAACTAATGACTAAAAAATATCATTGATAACCGACAAAGTAAATTTTAAGTAATACATTTGCTAGATTTCTACTTATGTTTTAGTCTAGAAAGGCACTACCATGATGCTCCCACGCAAATAAAAATTTATATTTATGTGCAGCAATATTTATAATTAAGATTCATCAAAATAAAGAGAATACACAAGATGAGTTTCAGTGTTTAAATTAGACATTGATTTGGAATTGAAGTTATATTACACAACATATCATAGTGTGTTTCACATACAAAGGTTACAATTTACGAAGAAAGTTATAATACTAATTTCTAATTTCTCCTACATTAGAAAATATATATATAATTTAAAGATCGATGAGTCTTAGACATTTCTCCCATTTTCTCCGTCGTCCACAATTGCTCCAGAAAGTGGAGTTTATTTTATTGAATATGATGGGTTGGTAAAGGAACAATATGTCTTAGTTGGAATAATAAGCGAAAAGTAAATACTTCATTGATATTTCTTATCCAGATCCACATTTAGTGCAGGGCCCATGCCAGTGTAATATCCTTCAACATTTATAGACACTAAAAGTTGAAAATAATTTACTAATTATTTTATGCCTAAAATTCATTAATGTCAGCAAGATATTCCAGTTGGGAATGATAATTGTCATAGCACTGTTTAATTTACGATTTGGGTCTTCACTGATATATACTGTTCTAAATGTAAATCATTTTCATTGTCTGTGTTAGAAGTGTATGTTTCTAATTCCATTTGTAAAGTAAGAATTATGACATCGACGAAACCGTGTTGCTGGATGAGGCTAATGAGAAGAACATGATAATTGTTTCAATCAATAACCAATGTAGACAAGAGATGTACACCACAGGTAATTCGAAATAGCTTTGTTTATCACAGGAAGTATATAGCTACCAAAGATGTATGAGAAATGAATGAGCAAAAATTTTGGTATTGGCCAAAATTATGTGTATGGTATATCCACTTGTTACAAGCCATATTTCCTTTTAAAGAGAAAAACAAAGAATATCCCAACCGAAGAACTCTAAAGTTTTGCTTTTCCCAATAAGATTAAAAGAATATCTGCTTTCTCTTTGTAACATCTGTATTGTTATACTTTGGAACAGATTTTTAGATAGGACCATATTATAGCATTGAGGTAGCAATTACCACAATTATAGCAGGCCAGTTATTTATGTTCCTTATACCAAGTCTCTAGCATATTCTGTGCTAGCGCAAAGGACGGTGATAAATTTCTTTGATATAGTTGTTGAATTGGAATATACCAACCTGCTAATTATTATCAGATTCCACAGTCATGATCAATGTAAAGATTGTTTGGTCCGGATCTGACTTCTTAACTAACACTGTGATAACAACATTTGCAGCATGCCGTCTTGCATCTGCTATGGTATAATACTATATTTAATTATTGTATTTCTGTGTTAAATTACTTGGTACATACGTTAGGTATATCATATCCTTTATATGCATACATATGTATTCGATTTTGGATACATTTATATAATGATCCGTATGTTTTGATTCCGTTTATTTATAACATTGTGTACTGGTTCAGCTATTGATAAAAGCAAAATAACAAATTTTGCAGTTATTTATGAGCTCATACGTTAACAAACGTTTCAGTCAATATATCAGAGACATTTTCAGACAATTTACACAGCCACACGTTCAGTCAATATTTCAGCCATATCCTCATTCACTTTTCTAGCCATACCTATGCACATACATGTATGTATGTATGTATGTATGTATGTATGTATGTATGTATGTATGTATGTATGTATGTATGTATGTATGTATGTATGTATGTATGTATGTATGTATGTATGTATGTATGTATGTATGTATGTATGTATGTATGTATGTATGTATGTATGTACGTACGTACGTACGTACGTACGTACGTACGTACGTACGTATGTATGTATGTATGTATGTATGTATGTATGTATGTATGTATGTATGTATGTATGTATGTATGTATGTATGTATGTATGTATGTATGTATGTATGTATGTATTTAGAGAGCTAGGTGATATACAAACCTAGAACAAAATATATCTAACTTTACCCTAGTCCATAGATGCTCAAATACGTGTTTTCACGTTTTGAGAATGGTAACAATTGGATTGCGATAAACACATTTTTTATATAGATGTAACTGTAGGTATGAATTGGTGCCCTATATTTTACAGCTAGTGCTTGAATAGAAAGATGATAAATTATTCACACTAGAACTAGAAGAAATGAAACACTAGGTGAATCATCTTCACTATTTATGTGTGTATATTTGCACTTTTCCATTCTTAACTAGAACGGAAACTTACAAATTGGAGATAGAAACTACCATCTTATACTTGAGGCAATTGGCGATAGACCGGAAAACGTATTGAAAGATTCTGATATTATTGGCAGAAGATACCTTCTATTGGACCAAACACAGATTAAAGAAGATAATTTATTCGAAAACAAAGGTATGCGATATCTGTTTATACATAGAATATACAATATTCATACCCATACCTCCCATTCATTTTTCTAAAGAGACCAGAAGGTGAAAAAATTCAATAATACAACTAGTGACTTCTATTCTTTTTTCTGAATATAATTCATGTGTTTTAGTTCTAATTAAGTAAATAATTAATCTGCTGTTCTATCAATTACTTTGTAACTGGAAATTGTGTATCTTTTGATTAAGAAAGTAATCAATATCACGAGTTAGGAAGAAAATTATAATTAAAACCATGTGTCCTTTTATGGGAGACATTCCTTTAAATTGATTTTGTTGTGTGAGAAGAAGAGAACAGTGGAGGTCTTTGAATAATAGAATTAATTGTACATCACGGTCATTTTGAGTACGCGTATCTAACATTACAGATACATCAAACGTACATAACACAAATGCTCAAGAGGAATTTAAAGTTCTTTCAGGAATGTTCCCTGGACAAGAAAAAGGAAAATGCTCTGAGAATGAAGATGCTACTTTTCCAAATCAAAACCTATCAGATTTAAAGGAAAGAAAGACGTCAGGTAAGAACAGTTCTAGTGAATAAGCTAACGGGATAGTATGATATAATCGGACAGGAACATGGCATGTTAATCCACTAAACACTTTAGTTCTATTACCGCATGTCAATGAAATATTAATAAATAATATATGCTGTATGAGAGTACGCTTTAATGCTTAGTAATATACCATTTTCCATAGATACTATTAGGGGTGCAATTGCATAAATGTATACAAATTATTCCGATCCTACAAAATTCTGATATTGACAGCTTGAACTAATGTTATCTTTATTTATAGCATCACTTCAAATTATTTCCACAGATGAAACACGCCAGCTAATGCAAAACTATTATGTCAAGATCGCAGTATTGATAGATTCAGGAGTATGGGAATAGTAAGTGTTTTTTGTGCACACACCACCTCAATCTCTTCTGTGAGATTATCTTTATATATCATCAAACAACACACATAAGTATCTATATACAACCTACTTGCCAATTTTCAACATAACTTTGGTCTATCTATCTATCTATCTATCTATCTATCTATCTATCTATCTATCTATCTATCTATCTATCTCTTTCTCTCTCGCTCCCTCTCTCAGTTTATATATATATATATATATATATATATATATATATATATATATATATATATATATATATTACAATTATCAAATTATATACAAGAGTGAGTGTGTGCAAGGCAAATCTTGATGATCTGTTTAAACACTATTGCACATGACACAAGGCAAAGCATATGAGTTCTGATTATGGGTCACATATGTCATTGCAAAACTCTGCATTTTCATACGCACATGCTACTTCTAGGGATAATCAAATTAAAAAGAATGATATTGAAGATGACATATGTTTCTTTGTTTTAATTCTTGCCATTTGATAGGGCTAACATAAATCTATATAATAGGAAATCAGACCCATCACACGCACTTGCAATGCAAAATAAATACTACTGTTATTTCCTTGCTTAGAGATAAAGCATTTAAATGATTTTTATAATACATATATTACGTTTCTTTGGCAGATGGAATAATATTTATGCAGATAGTCAAGCTCGCTTTTACAAATATAGAATGTACAAACGTATCCAATTGCAGCTATTATTCAAGGGATGTTTCCGAACATACCGTGTATAAAATAGAAAACGTGAAAATGAAGATAAGAGACGCTTACTCACACATTATAAACGGTGTAAGTATTGAATTTTTAGTCCTAATCACATCAACATTCCTTTCCTTTACATTGTGTATACTGTTAATGCTAACACATGATTTGAAAACGAGCAATGTTTGACCCTTCTGATCATACAAAGTATTTGTATTGACCTAAAAGTTACATATGTCTCGAGGTACCTGTATGCACCTCGTCCGATCGCAATAGTTTAAAACTTTGTGTTGATGTACCCTCTGTATATGTAATTATGTTACAATGTATCCAAATTTGTTAATCTGCAAACCGCTCTTAACACTACACATGTCACAATGCTTGACATGATACTTTAGGTCACTAAAAGCTGGTAGAATAATAATATCTTTACCTTCATACGCTGACACATTAATTCTGACGCATTCATATTTGCGTCATCACTGTTTACATAATTGAACTCGCTAATTGATGTAAACGTAGATAAATAGGTTTCCGTACTTAAACTTTGTAATGATAACATAATTCATTCTCTTATAATAATCATTAAGCAGATGGTACTTGTACATCATCTGAGAAGAATTTAACGAAACAATTTAGATGTTGATATCAATATTACGAAACATAGAAACTTACATAATTTATTTGTATTTTGTAATAGGTGAACCTTCGCTACAGATCGATAACAGATCCAAGTATATCAATCAGTATCATCCTTACTGATTTTATATTTTTTCTGGTAAGAGATTTTGTTAGCGAAAGATTCCTTTCCATATCCATGTGTTTTTGATAGAAAGAACCTTTTGACCGTGAACACTTCTATTAAATTAAATCATCATTCACAAAAATATAACAGTGTGGTTTGCATTCTACGTATAGTGAGGCAATGAATATTTTAAAGATTTATGTTGGCAAAGAGACTCTCATAATTGTAATATTTCAAATGATCCAAAACGTCTATAAAGACTAAAACAATCTCTTTATTTTGGAGATGACATGTTAATGATGTGTGTGATATATTAAAGTTTTCCTTCCACTCACTGCAATCGATGATTCCCAAAAAATATCCACATGTATCTGC
>JAEAOA010000992.1:0-10000 GCA_016746295.1 Potamilus streckersoni | reverse complement strand
ATATTACAGAAATCTGTAGTTATACTTAAATATTCGTGTGAAAATTACCAAAGGTACATAGTGTTACGGTTCAGATGACTTAAACTAAGAAAGATAATTAAGCGAAAATCAATGACATATATTTAAACTTCAGGAAATAATCTATGGCTGTAGAATGATAAATTAGAAACACCCTTAAATTAGTGTGCACTTGGTCAAATATAACGCTTAAATCTCTATCACAAGTATAATAGTTTAAAGGTTAAGTTGTGTTGCAACTACAAAACCTGTTGAAGTGATGATAGTGCCGATATGTCTGTATTATCTGGCTTACTGATGTGACAATGGGCTGATACAAGACGTTGTCTTAGCAGTCTTTTCATGTATCGCAATAATGTCATACAAATATCCATGACTGAGTTCGCTATAAATCCAAATTGATCATTTATTCCAAGAAGTGCAAAATTAGCTTCTAGAAATTCCAATAAATAATTTAAATAATCAAACAATCAAATGTACCGAAATTAAAGACTCAGCAAAACAATGACTTATTCTGCTTAGGTTGTCTATTTAAATAGATGACTGCATCAATTAAATTCAATACTAATTTTTAACTCAAGCTCAAAACATAAATATGATGACTATTATATACGCTGATGAATAACAATGATAGAAATCTCGAGACAAAAATTCGTATGGCTTTAGATAAGTCAATTGCAAGTATTAAACAAGGCGAGCTTAGGATCATCTGGATTGAGAACTGTTAAATTACTTGATCAGAAACTGGAAGCCATCAATAGTGTTAAAACAATGGGTAATCCATATTGGATCTGCCAACTATACCCATTCATTTTTTTTCCTTAAAATCAATTAAATATAACACACTTAATGTATACGTATGATCAAAATGAGAACCAAATATTTAGTTTCTCAATAATGTGGGAAATTTAAACGAAGTCTATTATTCCACATAAAAAATGAATTGTAATCAAAATTATCAACTACGACACATTATAAATAAAATATTGATTAGCACAATTCCAGACACGGTGTTTTCTATAAAAAAAAATCCGTGAAATTTTTAAATACAATATGGTTCAAATTTTACGAATGAATTTCAAATATAAATTTTATTTTTAATTCAATTTTTAAATAGATACATAAATAAATAAATAAATAAATATATATATATATATATATATATATATATATATATATATATATATATATATATATATATATATATATATATATATATATATATATATATATATATATAGATGCAATAAACTGACGACGAACAGTACGAAACTAGTAACTAACTAGCCTAAGCGCTTTCGACTCTTAATGAGTCTTTTTCAAAGGCAAATACAAAACATAGTTACGACAAACAAATAAACACAAAAACGTTGCGTTTGTAAACCTCTACATTTCTATCTTCACATGTGTTAAAACTATAAATACAACCAGCTTGTATAGACTAGTTGCGGAAACTGAAAACGTTGTATAATTCCCTAAAAGTCTACAAGCCAAAGCGACATCTATTTTTATTTTGTGTACATATGTAACGCAGATTATATCCCGGATATTTAGTTCTATACCGGTTATTCTTATAGTAAAAATTGAAGGATAAGAAGATTTAGAAAATGTTAAATTCTACTAGTGCATAGTTTTCATTTTCTAGTCTTCTTGGTTTAGACCGCTTGGTTTCAATGTTCTAAGGCGGCGTATCCAGTATGATTCCTTTTCCTTCCTGGTTTCGGAACTTCGGAACTATGCACTAGTAGAATTTAACATTTTCTAAATCTTCTTATCCTTCAATTTTTACTATAAGAATAACCGGTATAGAAACTATGCACTAGTAGAATTTAACATTTTCTAAATCTTCTTATCCTTCAATTTTTACTATAAGAATAACCGGTATAGAACCAAATATCCGGGATATAATCTGCGTTACATATGTACACAAAATAAAAATAGATGTCGCTTTGGCTTGTAGACTTTTAGGGAATTATACAACGTTTTCAGTTTCCGCAACTAGTCTATACAAGCTGGTTGTATTTATAGTTTTAACACATGTGAAGATAGAAATGTAGAGGTTTACAAACGCAACGTTTTTGTGTTTATTTGTTTGTCGTAACTATGTTTTGTATTTGCCTTTGAAAAAGACTCATTAAGAGTCGAAAGCGCTTAGGCTAGTTAGTTACTAGTTTCGTACTGTTCGTCGTCAGTTTATTGCATCTATTTTAATTAATCCCTGACAGACGTGATCCCTTGGTGGATCCAGTACGCTTGAGAGGGTTGTTATTCGCCATATGATTTGTATTCTTTATATATATATATATATATATATATATATATATATATATATATATATATATATATATATATATATATATATATATATATATATATATATATATATATATATATATATGTTCTTCAATGTTAACCTGAAATAATTTTCTGCATCAGTTGACTAAATATATTCAATGTCTATTTTCTTACACAGTCCATACTATTTTCACTATATATTCACAACTAAAATTTCCATTATAAATTAATTATAAAAGTTTTCGCATATTTTAGACGCACAATATTCCAAATCAATTGTAGAGGTTGTAAATATGGAATTTTAGTACTTTTAGTACTTTGCAAAAAACTAGTAAAATGTTTCTTGTAACTAGCATTTTCTTAGGATATCATCGTAAAGCGGACATCCAAGCAGAGAAACAGAAATAGAGAAAACGAGAATTTGATAGAGTGAGATAAGCAATGTTTGTTTTGTTTAGCAAAGGAAAATAATGTATTGAAACCTTGCTATAAATGACATTTCATGATTATGCATTACAAATACAGATAAGTAATAAATACAATTCCAGGAATCATTTGTATAGAGGAAACAACATTAACTGTGAAATTGAAGGTAAGTACGCACATACATTGGCAAACACACATTCACTCATTCTCTCTATAAATGAACCCAAACAACCAAGCATTGTTTCAATTCAAATCCGAATAATTTAACAAATATTATTTACATTATTCTCAACTTCAACATAACATCCATTAGGAACAACGCGCCGAAATTACCACCATAGAATTTCTTAGTACGAATATATATATATATATATATATATATATATATATATATATATATATATATATATATACTTTTAGGGAATTATACACCGTTTTCAGTATCCGCTATTAGTCTATACAAGCTTGTTGTATTTATAGTTTTAACCCATGTGGAGACAGCCATGTAGAGGTTTACAAACACAACGTTTTTGTGTTTATTTGTTTGTCGTATATAGGGTTTGTATTTGCCTTTGAAAAAGACTCATTAAGAGCCGAAAGCGCTCAGGCTAGTTAGTTGCTAGTTTCGCACTGTTCGTCGTCAGTTTATTGCATCTATTTTAATCAATCCCTGACACACGTAATCCCTTTTTGGAACCAGTGCGCTTGAAAGCGTTGTTATTGGCCGTATGATTTGTATTATTTATATAAACTTGCATATGTGCATAACCCGTAGGGTATGTTTAGTTTACTGTGTTCCTGAAAGTGCATATATATATATATATATATATATATATATATATATATATATATATATATATATATATATATATATATATATATATATGCTTTAATTTAGAATTCGTGACATTGTGAAAATTAAGGTGACTTTGAAACACTGTCAAGTTGTACCAAATGAAGTATTTAAGGTCACGACATTTCAGATTTGACATGTCAAAAAATAAAGTACTTCTGTGTTGAGTTCGGTCACCGGCCGAGACATACCAAAGACTTCAAAATGGCACTACGAGATGCCTCTCTTGGCACTTAGCATTAAGAGGTTAGGGTTAGGTCAGGTCGGCCTGGTGTCAGGATAATATGACGTAGTGGGGCATCAGGCCATGTCTGCTGCATTATTTCCCAGTCGTAGACATCTCTATAAACTGTACCGCTGCAGATATCCTAGCGATATGACTGAACAATTGTTAAGTCTACGTTAAAAATAAAACTCACACCCAATACCTCGAGGTTATTTGTAACAGGATAAGAAGCTTAAGTTGCTTTATCCATACATTCACACAGATATATGTGTTTATATATATATATATATATATATATATATATATATATATATATATATATATATATATATATGTATATATATATATATATGTATGTATGTATGTATGTATGTATGTATGTATGTATGTATGTATGTATGTATGTATGTATGTATGTATGTATGTATGTATGTATGTATGTATGTATGTATGTATACATGCATGCATGCATGCATGCATGCATGCATGCATGCATGCATGCATGCATGCATGCATGTATGTATGTATGTATGTATGTATGTATGTATGTATGTATGTATGTATGTATGTATGTATGTATGTATGTATGTATGTATGTATGTATGTATGTATGTATGTATGTGTGTATGTATATATATATATATATACAGAGAGAGAGAGAGAGAAAGGAAGAAAGAGATTCTATACGCCTTCTTTGTGTAAATAAACTCGTTTCTATGCAATGATGCTTGCATAACGTGTTAGGCTATCCTTACGATCTATTTCCTTTTTGTCTAGTATGTCTCTGCGAACAAGATAAAATGCACAAAATCACATTCATATTTTGAATTTATTCATGCCTATGTTAATAAAGTGAAGACGTTTAAGTTAAATTATGAAATCTTATCATCAAGTTACATTAGGGTTGCCTTTTACAACGAAAGCCTTTAAGAAGGTGATCATGCAATATATAGTTTTTATTTTTTTCTTCCAGGATTAAGCTCTGTGGGGAGAATATGTGATCGTGGCGAAAGTATTTCGATTATCCGTTCACGTGATTTTGTGGCAACTGTTGGAACAGCAACACACGAACTTGGACACAAGTAAGTGAACACCTGGTAGACTCTTTGCCTACGGCATTTTCATATTCTGCCTTTACATGGCATGAAAATGTTTGTCCTATATACACGAATATATCATACAGCAAAATAAATTTTGAAAAGTGAATATCTGCAATCATTGATTCCTGCCATTCAAATGTTTTCAAAGATTTATAAAATATGAGGATGAAGGATGCTTTTAGTATGAATAAGTATTTATTAATAGCACATGTGTACCGTACAGCTCCTTATTTATAAATTATAATGTATATTAGCTCTTAATTTCTCTCTCTCTCTCTTTATATATATCTATATATATATATATATATATATATATATATATATATATATATATATATATATATATATATAAGTGTGTGTGTGTGTGTGTTTGTGTGTGTGTATGTGTGTGTCCAGGTTGTTGCAGTTTCCGATAGTGGAATATGATTTGGCGCATTCGATTGGGACATATAATCGAAGTTAATTTTGACTTTTAAACTGCGTTCTGACTAGATTAAACTTAGGAATATCCGCTTTTTTTTCAAGTCTTGGGGCAAACCATGACGGTGTTCATGATGCCGTAGCTTGTAGACCTGAAGACTATTTTATTATGACTGCTCTTCAACCGGTATACAACCTGATTGGTCTGCACGTTATAAACATGTGGATATTCTCAAACTGCTCCGTGGAGGCCTTCAAAAAGACGCTACAAAACAAGTATGTAGAATTGATATAGAGATATATAACGCTATAAACTTGCATCTGCTTCAGACTATTGATCATACAATCACAAGGAATGGGGAATAGCCAGTTAAGGGGACTGAACTGAGTTGATTTGAGTGTACAGTCTGTTTCAAATCTCAGCAATTAAGAAGTCGTGTAAAAATATTGAATAAAATTAAATCGTGACATATTTTTGTTTTCTTCTTATCTCTTGGAGCAAACATTAAAAGTATGTACATATTATGTACGTAGTTATAGAGAAAATGAGTATATTACTTAGTAGCTGGACAATTTAACATGTATCTAACAACTTTTTACAGCAAACAATTCATTTTCTATTTCAGAGATTGCGTACGAGTAATCGGTTTGGTCTACAACGATAATGAATACATGGTTTTTACGAACAATCAGCCTGGATCTATTTTCACACCACAGAAACATTGTTCTCTTCATTATGGACACGAATTTGTTGCTTATCCGGTCTGTACAATGAGTATATCTGCATATTTTTGTTTCCATTATCCGGGAAGGCGTATGTTAATATAGGCGATGATAATGTATCTGATGGCAATTCCATTGAGTGCTTTATTTGTCTATATATGCTAAATAGTAACAAGTACGTGCTATTTGGTGTAAATGCGAAACTTAAAAACAAGTATTGCCTTGCTTAGGAAAATATGGATACAACTATATGATAGAAATATAATCAATACCAAATATTGTGGATGACAAAGAGATAAATATGTATAAATTTAACCACAATGGATGCACGTATACATTTCCTTTAATTAATACTTATTTCAATATTTATTGTGGCAATAATGAGTACTACTACTGCTACCACTACTAATACTACTACTACTACTTCATAATGACGATGATGATGATAATGTTACTACTACTACAAATAATAATAATAATAATAATAATAATAATAATAATAATAATAATAATAATAATAAAAATAGTAATACTACTACTACTACTACTAATAATAATAATAATAATAATAATAATAATAATAATAAAAATAAAAATAGTAATACTACTACTACTACTACTACTACTAATAATAATAATAGTAATAATAATAATAATAATAATAATAATAATGTTTATAATAATAATAATAATAATAATAATAATAATAATAATAATAATAATAATAATAATAATAATAATGTATATATTGCCCATTTGCGCTGATTATACAGTTTGATTAACAGAATATTAAAACAGTTTACGATTCCAGAGAATTATGCACGGAGGAAATATCCGTTTAATGTAAATTAGATGGTATCGATAGGCAAAAATAATGTTCAAGTTAAAGTCAGATATTCTATAAATGTTCTAGCATTGCCTCTACCATACATACATGAGGTCATTCGACGTTGCCATCGACGATTGGTGGACTCATTTTGGCTAAAATCACTCACACATTCGAGTAGGAAACTGTCTAATGTGGGTAATGTAATAGGTCATGTTAGGCAAGACTGTTAGCTAGTAGAGAGACCGATGCAACATACAAGCATATAGTTGCTTTTTACGGCATGTAATGACTTGACTGTTTTGGTTATCCAGTATCCCTGTTACGTAACTGCCCACGATGTATTTAGTATTTGTCTATTTGGAACAGGAACATCTTAATCTTTGCCGGGCAAATTATATTGGTTTGACAGCCACTGAGGAAAGCTTTGCATTTATGTTAGGGCCATTTTCTAGTTAGGCAAGTATTACTGAACGAAGAGATAATGAAATACATTTTCCAGATTTGTTTGCAACACGGGTTATTATCGATATAAACATGCATCAAATCCAAAAATATGTTGGTCGCCATCGCTATTCTCTAAAATGCATCTAAAGCCACACAAACAGGTCGGTATATTGTGAGAAAACCAAAGTTTCCTCTTTTGGTTGTTGTTAAACTTAGAGCCTTTTAGTTTGTAACTTTCAGGATTCTTCTCTATTATTAATGGAATGGCATATCATACCTGATCGGTAAGCATACGTTATTCATGATTGCCATGAAAAATTTGTTATCGACTTCGCTCAAAAACTGCAATATGGACGGGCGCATCATGGTTGAATAATAATAATAGCGAATTTTCTTATCGGATAACATAATTGACAAAGAAAGAAACTAGAGTGGATAAATCAATGAAATCAATTGCCTATTTGTGGAAACAATCGCTGAGCAGTTTAATAGAAAACTCTCCTATCAATGACAGTGTGTTTGGAAGTTCAAATGCAATGATTCTAATATAACCCTAAATTCATTATAACATTCCAGATTAATGGTTCGATAGGTTGATTTCCATTTGCATTTTAAAAGACATTTGTGTAGATGGACAGGTGTTTCAATTATATAAGTTTGAAGGAGATACGTATCCAAATGTTGACCATCATTTTCTTCAATATATTGTCCTTCGTTATCACCAAATCCATCACATGATATGAACATTTCCCAACATCATCATCGCGTGAATGTGAATAATCCACGAAATATACATGAAGTTGAAACTTAAACAAAGCGTAGAAAAACGATACAGTAACCCTATGAATAGGTCTTAACTGATATTAAAGAAACTTCATCTATGGTAATTAACTATCGATATAAGAATATGGGCGATATTTTTTACATTGTTGTTCGGTTCATTACGTAATGTTACTTGAATACCAGGTTGGATGTTTATCAATATATTTCAGTAAACCCAATCAGTACAATAACCGGGTAAACGTTGTGCACTGTTCGGTGGTTAGGTTTAGTTAGAAAAGCAGCGCATACTTTATTCATAATTAAGCATAATCACTGAAGTCTCTGAGGAAAAATATCAATGTTGTGCCCAGTAAGCGGTTGAGAGCAGGAAAGTGTAAGACAGTAAGAAATAAGTCATCAAATATTCCTAATGTACTTCAGGAAATAAAAGCTAGACTATATTTACGGTACACTAATAAATAAAAAAAAAATGGACCTTACCATGCACTGAGAATTATATGTAAAAAACACCTTTACGCGTTTAAAGAAATAAGTCAAGAAAATCTCCTTACGATTCAAGAATAAAATGAATAATAGATTTTGCATTATATATATAAACAGAAGCAAGGAGGTATGTACGGAACACGCCATGAAGGCCATGACGAATTAATAAAAATTTGATACAATAAGGTCCTTACTGGTAAATCAAAAATAAAGGCAAGAAAACACATCATAACTAGAAATATAACTAATTGATGTATGAAAATGTTTTATTGACTTCGTTCGCTTATAGTTCAACATTAACAGTATTGCACATGGTTCGTTTGTTCTTTATAAAGAGAACATAATTCAGTAAAGTGTGCAGTACATATATAGTTTTGTTGAAAAGGAATAATATAGGGTGTGTTACAACTTATCGTCGCTAATGTTTGGATTTATAACCTTTGTGAGCTGCCATTTGTCGTACCATCAACCCTGTGAGTCGCCAGAACACGCAAAATCTTTGCTGATATTTGTGATATTTTGTCTGTTCCGAAAGAGTCGCATGCCGTAAATATTCCATGTGTTTGATTCGAATCCAGCTAGTTCGATTTAGGTAATCATAACCGTTGAATTTATTTTGTTGTTTTAGGTCCACGTTTGCGAGTATTCCAAGTATAATAGTCTGGCTGTTTTTGATCCTATACTAATTACATTGACTTTTTTGGAAATTTAAATAACGAGTAAATAATATCTAAAGATTCGAGTTAACGTATTGTAGCCATGAAATCATGTTGCCGGTAAGCGGCAGAATTAACAGTTAAGGGATGTTAGCTGAGTCAAATGTTATGAAAAAATCATAGTACTGCAATTGATGTCATCGGGAATTATGTCCGCTTAGACGGTTACTTAGTCATGGTAATAATAGGCCATGATATCGGCTGATCGTGGCTGCTTAATAAAGTGACCTAGTAAATATCGAGTTTTACTTCAATTTATGTCATTTTCCTTAAATTGTGACTGAATCAATTTATTTTAACCATTGAGTTGTACGTCATTCTACTCCATTTTGTAGTAATGTGTTTGAAAACAAAACTAATTATAACATACAGCTATACGCTAATTATTTTAGACTCAGACTGAAGAGATCTGCAATAAATTGTATTGTTACAATCCAAGAACAGGGCAAAGAATTGGGATGTATCTCTATGCCGCAAGAGGGACACCGTGTGGAGTAAATAAGGTAACCTCATTCTCTTTCTCTTTCTCTCTCTCTCTCTCTCTCTCTCTCTCTCTCTCTCTCTCGTGCTTCAAAGATAAAGTCGAACATCCAATTTTATCACTAAAATAATTAAAACAAAAAAACAAAAAAAAAAAAAAAAAAAAAAAAAAAAAAAAAAAAAAAAAAAAAAACCAACAAAAAA
>JAEAOA010000991.1:0-30525 GCA_016746295.1 Potamilus streckersoni | reverse complement strand
TTCCTCTAGTTGGTTATCGTCATTGTTTTTTGATCCAGAATTACCCGTGTATGCGAAAACAAAATGGTCTGTCATCCGGATTAAAGGGGCCACTGTTTGGAAAAGAAGATGTTATGTGGAAAGACAAGGCTGTTTGAAGCGGACTCTCATCTTCGGACAAGAAGTGAGATGCAGTTTAAGACAAGCTTTGAGAAAGAAAAAAGCAATGCGATGTCCTGTATGTTAACGGCATGATGTTAACATCATAAACAACGGCCCTTTTCAGGGCCACTTTCCATGCCTCGAAAAGATTATACTTTTCCATAACAAATTGCCTGTATAAGTTATAAAACATACATATCACTACATTCACTAACACGACGAACGCTTGATGTCACAGTACTTGACGAATGCTTGACGTCACAGTACTTACACATTGCTACACTGTTACCAAGTGTTCAGTACCGTGATGTCATGCCACCTGGGACCATTTCTCTTGACGCTATACAGTCCCAGAGTGTGCTAATACAAAATTCCCCTTGACGCTATATTACCCCACGCTGTGCCATTTTTCGCCAAAAATCTTGACGCTATATCGTCCCAGGCAATATTTTAATGATAACTCCCATTGACGCCAAATCGTCCCCTATTACTACTCGCATGTGACATCATGAGTTACCGCACATGACCGTCTATATAATTTTTGAAGTTCTGTGCAGAAAGGGGGTCATTTGGTGTGACACTATGAGTTACCTCACATGACTGTAAAAGTTTTGAATATTTTTGCAGGAGGGAGGTCTCTGGGGATGATGTTATGAGTTACCGCACTGGGTGACACCAATCTTAGTGACACCACTGCCTTTAAATAAATGCCAAGTATATTTTAGTTAAAACAACGGTGTAGTATTTGATCATAGTTGATGATGTATTAACTTTTAATCACATGCATAACAAATATAGAAAGCTAAGGCCGAATGATAAAATTTTGACAGTTATAAATGACAGATAAGGCTGAATGATACAACTTTGACAGTTATACATGACAGATAAGGCTGAATGATAAAACTTTGACAGCTATACATGACAGATAAGGCTGAATGATACAACTTTGACAGTTATACATGACAGATAATGCTGACTGATAAAAGTTTGACAGTTTTAAATGACATTATCATCGGAGATTACTCTTACAAAGATGGCACCCCTGTCATCACAATAAGTAACAAGACTTAGAGTTGTGCTTGAAGTGCACAATCTTTGTGTAAGATAGAACGTTTTACCTTCCAATACAAGGTACTACTACGGGTCAGCAGTTTCCCCTATTGAGTAATTTATATATGGAAACCTTTGAGTCGTTAATATTCACCACTGCTCACCATCCTGCGTGATGGTGGTACAAGTATGTGGATGACAAAAAAATAAGCATAAGTTAGAATATGTAACTGAATTCACAGATCTCATTAATATTATAGTTTACATACATTCGTGTGCACAAACTGACGCTGAACAATTACGGAGCCTGCTACAACCTGCCGCATATCTATTAACATTGCTCGCTGTTCCCTCGGTGATGTTAACAGTCAGTAAAGAATATATCAGTGTGATGATATGTCGTTTGTACGAGGACGAATGCTGTCAGTTTACCTTTCAGATTTATTGTGTATGTCATCTTAGAGGTTAAGAAATTATCAAATACCAAGAATAACTAACTTTTTTATCACTCCACCAAAATGATGAGAGATTGGGTTTACTGAACCGGAAGTATTAATAATGACCTGGCTTCACATGATCATTTGACCGGTACTCTGTACAAACTTTAGTTCTCCCAAATTGGTCGTGACATCTTGGGACAGCAAAGCCAACACACATGATAATATGCGAGCACAAGAATAAATTTCGGATAACTTAAGAGAAGTACAAACAGAAAGGAAGCTACCTCCACCGCTTCGATAGTGGGTTTAGTTTTCGTTTTATTATGAACGAAGCATCTAAACTCACCAGATACGTGCGCAACAATTATCATTCATTTTATAAAAAGCAGACGGAAATACGGTGTTTAAAACATGGGAGATCAACTACTCTATATATGTAACCTATTCTTAGTCGGAACATCGCTCAGCCATTTCCGTCAGGTCGTGAATAATCTTATAGGTAGTCATAGGAATAGACTTCAGTTTTATGTGTTTTGTGATTCGTCTGTGGCGGTGTAAACTACATATATAGTCGTTTTTTACTTTGTTTTCTTCCGCTTCCATATTTTAGCATATGAACGATTTAGTTTAGAATATAGTTTTCGCTGGAGACGGTTAATTATCTTCTGTTAAGATAAAAGAACTTGTCCACTGCCTCGAGTTTGGCCATTTACTGTGATGGCAGGCTCCACGTAAGGATTTCCTCTGTCATCTTGATATTGAATGTGAGACCGAAATTGTCTGGAGCTGAAAAGAAAAGATCCATACTCTGATGCAAGCCAGCTTTTGATTTGGAATTCAGGGATCAGTCGTCGGCAAATATGAGATCGCAAATAGCCACTTCCTGTAAATAAGTTTTCGACTGTATGTCACGGAATTGTATAAATTTATTTCCTTATTAAGTAAATGTACTCGGGTTTCGTTTTTCGTGTACAACAATTCCCGAGGGTGATCAATGTATATTCAATATTATTTCGAAACGGTAAGTTCGGTTTATTCTACGCCGCAAGTACGGAGTGATTTGGACGGGAACAAACGAATACATGAATTACACAGACGTTGTTGATTCTACAGTTCCTGTGTATAAATGCTTCACACTAAAATCAAATCCTTACATTACGAACCGTTTTGTCAATCGGAGGTCTACTTTGAGACCTACATATCTCCAGATGTAGATGTATGTAATTTATTCTTTTATCCGCATTGTAAGTTTTATCTATTGTATTATCATGTTTAATTTCGTATTTCTGTCGCTTCTACTAGTTTAGTAAATGCTGTTTAGTAAATGCTAATATGTTCAATTCGTATCTGTGATATAGCAAGAACTTTACAAGATTCCATTTAATGAATAACATTTTTGTTCATTACGAATCATATAATTCACCAATTTACTTTTGAACCTGTTTATTGTTGCTTTAAAATGCAAGACGGATAATGTATATAACTTACCTTAAATACTGTCATTGCGTACTACCGTATATACCAGTGTCATGCGTAGTACACGGTATTGGATATATTTTTAGTTGTGCTGTAGAGCTGTGGTGTGTGCGTATACAGCGTTTGCAGTGCTGTGCTGTGCGTGTGTTGCAGTGCTGTAGAGCTGTGCCGCAGAGCAGCTGTAGAGCTGTGTGCGTATGCTCTGTATACAGCTGTGTAGAACTGCGTGTGCTGTGTACGTGTGCTGTGTAGAGCTGCGTGTGCAGTGCTGAGCCATGCTGTGCGTATATATGTTTGCGAGTGCTTCGAATATTCCAACATTATTAGTCGGGTTTAGGTTGATCAGGCGTTGCAGACCAAAGTGGTGGGCGCTGATTGTCTTAACCCAGGAATCAATTGTGGTCGATAACTACAAATAATCTTTGCTTGTTTGGCCAGTGGAACTGGTAGCAAACAGTTAAGGGAGTATATACATTGCTCCAGACATATATTTTAGCCATGGGCTATTGCAAGGGTTCGGTAATGCCCAGTGTTTTACTATTGTGAGTAAAAATATAAATTCGTTATTTTGAACGAAACATCATTTATTTTACTATTGTGAAGATAATATTTGCGTTTTGTGATATACCATGAAATGTTCTTTCTTTATTTGTCTTTGTACCGTTTATGTCGTGTGTTTGAATTCGTATTTGTTGCATTAAGATCGTGCTAATTATGTTTATTAGTCCAATATTTGGACCCATGCACGCACGTATCTATCATACTTCATTATTTATTTTACATATAAAATTAAATATCGTATCACATTACAATCAATGGTGTTTTGCTGTTAATCCGAAAATCCCAAACTCGGTTATCTTGTTACACTTTAGTCTCCTCCGATTGAAGAAATTGCGGTTACGGTGGTAGCTTATGTCGATCCCAGTATCAATCACATGAGTATCAGTATGCATAGCATAGAATATCACACTGAATAAGATTGGGCAAACACTTGTTTGGCTCCATTGGTGACTGAGAATGGTGCAGACGACTCGCTGTCATCCACAACACAAGCAAGCTGCCTAAACATTTCTCTCAGCAATTAAGTTTTTCCATAGTTTTCTAATTGCTTCTACTTAAAATTGTTTGAAAGCTTCTTTTCAGGTCGATGAATGGTTACGAACAAGTTGGAGTTCTGTTTCTTGCATTTCTACTAGAGTTCACAAGCTGAAACTACGTTGCTGTGGTCCCAAGATCTTTCCGAAAGCCACTCTGGCATGAACTCTTGATCGGTTTGATGCATAAGGTGATTTAGCAGAGGTTTGCCAAGGATTTTGCACACTATTGACAGCAAGGAGATGTTCTAATTGTTGTCGCTCGATTGTCTGTTGCCTTTTGCGTGTACAAGTGGACGAAGTATGCATCATTATACCCTGAGATACAGGTCCCTGAATCCAAATTGACTAAAATAATTCAGTACGTTTTTGTGTCATGTGTGGCTTCTGTTGGTATAGAAACTACTTAAGTGCTTTGCTTTCATTGTTTCAGTCAGTGTTGGAGGATATGAGGATGTTGTTGAAGTATTGGCCATTTCTGAAGTATTTTTTTTTTCGAGGAACGAGGAATTGTCAGCACTCAGTATTGGAGATGTTTCTGATGACTATGCCAGATGATTCTCTTCAAAGCTTCATCAAAAATCATTTTCTTTATCCTGTCTGAGAAAGACGGGATCTCATCAGTCTTGCTGCTCAGTATTGAGTTATGCAACTGAGTTTGCATTCGACAGTCCTCTTGATTTGATTTAAGGATGTCTTCATAGATGATAAATTGATTTCTTATACATAGATCCTTCATTGCCGATGTTTCATATTCAGAAATTTGGCAGAATAGCTCTTATCAAGCTAATTTCAATGTTTACGTGTGGTAGATCAGAAGGTTTTTGCTGAGGTTGATTACTCAGTCTCTGATGGATGCTCAGTTTTCCTCAACATTCTTGGAGTTTATAGTGTTTGTATCCAGCTGGCTCGCATTTCTTAGGCAATTGACTATTTCGCATTCGTCTTCAGTTTAGAGACAACATTTTTGGCATTTTCTTCCCTTGTGGTTATCGTTTGACAGGCAGAATACTATGTTAGCGATTAGAAGTTATTGTTATGTGCATTTGTCAGTAGGAGGAGTCCATTCTTGTTGCATTTGTCAAACTGTTGCTGCCAATGACACACGATAATCTGATAATCTGATGTTCTGTGCAAACTCTAGGATTGAAGTCACTAGGAATGAGAAATTTCTTTGCCTTTGATACATCTGCAATAAGAGAATCTCTCGATGTATTAATTCAAGTGTATCTTTGATCTCATCGAGGTTGGTATTGATGGCTGCATAGCCGCTAAAGATGGTTGGATGTCTTTTTTAGACATTGGAAGTCTCATTTCATTCACGCCCTTAGGCAGATTTGTATGAATTAAACTAGCCGTTATGTGAAAGGCAAATTCAAAACCAGCTTCACGTCGTTTTTAATTACTTCCTTAGCTAGGTGACGTTCTCTCTGGGCTGATATCTGGATATTGAATATGGCCAGTGTTTAACAAATTTAAGTTGTTCCCATCGCTGGTCAGTATGCTGATTTACAATACATTGACATCAATGGCAAGGTGCAGAGCCTGCAGTCCACCAGATAAATTTGCGATTGGACTTTTCTTCACTATGTGTGACACGTTCGTAGAGCAACGCAGAAACAGGAAGATTTAGTAACCTGGCCCCATCGGGCAATGTTGACTGCACAATGACCCTGTCCTGTCCAGACGCGGTTCAGAGCGATTCACAGACAACGTGAAAGATTGAGGCCACGAGGTTATACAGATGGCTCAGCGACGAGAGAGTAGTTTAGAAGTTATGTTGAGGACCACTCGACGCTCCATGCCGAATATCTGTCATATCCTCTGGTAACAAATCTAACCAGACTGGATGTCTCGATACCAAGCAGACTGCTGTGAGGAGATATCCAGGTACAGTGGCAGTTTCTCACTAGCATAGACGTTAGTCAACATTTTTTAGGCTGCTTTATGGCAACGCAGATGTGGAGATAGAATGTTGCTCAGTATCGGCAGTGGGACGATAGGGTCCAGACAGGATCGCAAATCTCGACTGTCGAATAAGAGAGAGAGCCAGTGCTAACGTTTTGATTTATTGAGCGCTAGCTTCCATGTTGAGCCAGCTAATTTTTTGGAGTTTGTTGTTTCGAGTGCTAGGTTTTGCTGCATTTTCTTTAGGTGGTTGTAAAATGGCAGTCATAACAAGGTATAATGGTGTCGGTTCGTGTTTTATTTGCTGACCATTAAGGAGGATGCAAAGATGATGTTTCGCATTTGAATTGTTAAGGTGAAAGATACCGGAAACGTTCTTTGTTGTGCTTGGCTGTAGACGCCATATCTTGAAAAAGCTCATCATTCCTCCCAGGTCATTGTTCAGTGTCTCCTCAGACTCAGTATAGAGCGACTTTGGGTCCGAAAAGCAATGTCATTTGCATACATGAACTTACGCGACTTGTTACAGATTAGTCATTGATATAGACATTGAACAACCCTTGTAGGAGTTCATTAGTCTGACGTCTCCACGGATGCGCACTCTCTTTATTGAACGAGGCGGACATGTTGGGGACAAAAGCCCATATAACTGACAGATATAGCAAACTTCATCAGGATTTACACACTTTTCTATAACTCATCCAATCATAGACCAGAAAGGAAAGTTTTGTTGACATTTTCACCTGGTAATTATGCTTTCGTATGACTTGCAACAATATATTTAACCAGCAGGTCAAGCTGTGTTGACTAGTCCATCTTCTTGACTGTTTGAGAACTGAATGAATCCGCAAAAATCTCTAAGACAATAATCTTATATAGTGACCTGCTGCGTGAGAAATGTAGTCAAACGAAACTTGTTTGCAATCAAGTTGAAATGGGCCGGTGAGAAACTAAAAGAAAGTATACAAATTATAGCATTCATCACAACTAAAAGGGACAGTACATAACCCCCTAACTGTCCAAAGCCCCATTTCCTGCACCAACACACATTACTTGGTCTAAGTCATAAAACAGGTGCTAGGACTCATACTAGTAATACCTGGATGGGATCCTGAAGCCTACAGCTCTAGGTAGGCCTAAGATTTCTCATCATAACTAACGCATTCAGGTAAGGTACCGCTCAAGCGAAGGTCACCTCAGAAACCTCCCACCTGAAGACCTACCGATCGGACAATCTCTCAACCACACCCAGGAGAGGGGTGGTTTTTCCGGAAAAGCATTATTTCCTTCTCTGATGGGGGAGGAACAAGCTCAGTCTTCATTTCTATAAGGAAGACTATATCTGTACTTAACTGGATCCTTTGGCGGGCATGCTAAAACAACAACCTCAAACCCACGCAGGGCTGTCCCTGTCGTCATGTAGCACTTAATGAAACCTAATGGCTCACATCGGTGTTGTAACTGCAGCGGCAGTATTTATGGTAGGAAACCGGTAAATTACACAATGGGATAAATGAGAAAGGACTCGGAACATACCGTTCATGTCGCCATAGTGGCAGATGTGATGTAGGTTTACTGGTGTGATGTGCCTTGAAATGGTAGATCGACTGGCCTCAGGTGGGCAGTTAAGTAGTCTCCCTGTGTTTGGGATAGTTGTAGGGTTTCTACGGTGTGAACTACTAGCGGAACGGAAAGTTAATGAAGATAAACTGTGTGGTTGTGTGGTTTGATGGTTATTTGAAGAGTTCCAATTAATGTGGTCTTACATTGATTGGAGTAAAATTTATGTATAAAATGGACACGTCGGGTTTTCCAACTTATAACTGAAGTTGTATAGAAGTCTTTGGAAATATGGTATAAACTTATGACTTCTAGCGGGACTCGCACCAGGGTTTTGACACCGGTCGGTCAAGCAAAAGACCCCTGGCTTGTAACAAGAAAATTTAATCCCAAACTGTTATACTGTGTTTGAAAGTTCAACTGTTTTAATAGCCAGACTGAATTTTAACATTTGGCCGCTATTTTTTTGTTTTATCAGCAGATTATCAAGTCAAGTAAATTCTCTCATTTTAATTTCTAAAGACCATGCCAGAATGCCAATGTCAGACAGAATTATTTGACATTTTCCAGGTCTTAAATATGTTCCAATTATGCTTGCATATTGGTAGGTCAATATTTCATTCATCTACTTTTATATAATGTATTTAAAATAATTCTCTTTCCCCAAAAACATCGTTGTCAAAAACATACTGACCGACCGATTTTGTTTTTAAAATCCCAAGGTCAATTTTCTTTGTACACATGGTAAAAAAAAATAATAACAACGTAGTCTTTCGGCAAGATTTAATATGCTAAAAGATAAGTATGATTCCAGATTTTGAAAACAACCAAACTGTGTTAGTAGTATATGGGGCTAATTTGGGGATAATGGGATGGCAATTTTAAATAGGTGTCCCGGTTCTTTGGAAACAAGATTTATAAGGACAATGATGATTTGCATTACAGACAGAATAAAGGCACTTTGGGGACAAGGGAAATTTGACATGGGAATATTGGGCCTGTATAAGGACACTGGAGATTCGACACTTGCAAGAATTTGAAAGTGGATGGTCTTAGAAAAAATATTGTGCCAAGGGGGATTGAGGTGAATACGCGCTACCGTAGGGACAAGTAGAGACATAGACATAGATACATAGATTTATGAACAAACATCTATCACACAGAAAGATAGATTGAATTATATCAATCTATCATACCAAAAACATGGACTTATTTTCTCCAATACATTCTATTCTTGTTTTCTTCTTAGTCGTTTCATTCTCTTTTGTCTTCGCCTCCTCCTCCTCCTCCTCTTTTTCCTCTTCTCGTTTCCTCTTCTTTTTCGAACTGCTTGCTCCATTATCTCATTTCTTCTTTTCCTTTTTGACATCATTTTCCTCCTTTACCTGCTTAATTAGTTCCTTTAATATTTCTTTCTCTTTTTTCAAATTATTAATTTTCATGATCAATCTGTGTGGGCTGTAAGCTCCATACTGCCTTCTAACCATCATTTCCCCCACTATGACTACTGTATCCACGACCTCTTGCAATTATATCATTTTCCCCATGTTACTATTCATTTTTATTATTCAATGCTGAATGGCGCGATTAGATGCTTATAAAATTAAAGTCGTATAGGCCTTAAGTATTTCTAGTTTAAGCGAATGGTTAATTCTAGATAAGACGAGGCATTTAATTGGTCGGTGGGTTTTATGAATGGTGCCACTACAACACCCCCACTTTAATGTGCGATGGTTGTACTATTTAATTGCTGCTGGGATGCAAAGGAGGAGAAGGAACTTGGAAGTGTGCTCCACTGCAGCCGGGGACGTCGTTTACACTCTTGAAACTCCTGGCCGGACACTTTTAATCAAATTAAGTCCAGTTGTGCTAATGGACAAATCTTATTACCAACTGAGTTTTATCCATGTGTGCAATGTAATCAAATTCTGTTTTCTATCTCCTAACTATCTTGCATTAACTTAGTACATTAGAGTACATAAAATATTTCCCTAACTAAATTATTTCTCTTTGTCAAGGTGACAAAGATAAGTTTTACTGTATTTTTTGAAAGTCAATATTAGGTGTTTAGTAGTTATTAAATTTGTTCGGCGGGGGCCAAAAGTAATCATATTAGGTGGTTTGGTTTGATCAAGTCAGATTCCAAGCCAAAGTGAATACCATTTAAAAGGGCAAGTTATGGCAATTTTAGCCCTAAAGGGGCTATTATTTCAGCAGACAGAAGTTTTTTCGGCGTTGTTCTTCTTTACAAATCTTCGCCGCTGTACGTAGCTCCTCTTACATAACTTCTGGGATTGCCATAAATCTATGATGTTATCTAGTTCTTTGGCGGCACTGCTAAGGGTATTTAGCGGAGTTTTACAATACGTTTCAATGTAATAGTCAGATGAGCCATTGTTTTGGTCATGTTTTCTTTGCTTTCTGTGTCTCCACACCACCTATCTCACTGCGCATGCAAAATTATAAGCTTTTCTTTCGCTGTGTAGGGCCTCATCTACTCCCATTACTTTGTATCGCTGTATGATGGCGTTTACCTCTTGTTCCCCCTTTTCGTCCATTTCGCAATCCGAGTCAGAATCCTGTACTTTTCCCTCAGTATCTGTTTTCTTCTTGTTCAGAAATTGAGGCTGTTTCCGAAATGATGAAATCCATTTGGGTTTCCAAGTCGGTTCAGTGTTGCTGACGACTGGGTGTTTCATTTGTAGATAGTTGCTTCTGGGGTTCATCCAACCTCGCTGGGGGTATAGGTGTTGCAGTTGGAATAGACGAGCGGTTAACTTCCCTGGCTTGAGCTACTTTCCTCCTCGCATTTCTATTTTCTTTCTTCTTAGTCTTAGTTATTGTTTTTGATGGCGTAGAGTCCTAAGGATGAAGGTCGTTATGTGTAAAGGTGTAATCGAATGAGGCCTTCGATTGCCAATAAAAGTTTCTCTCATATAGATAAGGTAGTGGGGGAAAGAAGGGATAGGAGGGTGGGGGAAGGAGATTCTTGATGGAAAATCTGTCAACAACAAGGCATGCTGTTGCTAGGATTCCAAGCAGGTGTTTCCTAGTATGTTTTCCTTAGCACCTGTTTTAGTCCCCTTGTATTTGTAGAAGTTGAAGGTGGCATAAAAGGAAGATGAAGAAGGGCTTATGATAGTGAATCTTAATATCACACAGGCTTGTTGTACGCAGAATACCACCCAGGTATTGCTAGTTTGTTTTTCCTAACACTTATTTTGGGCCGTTTTCTTATTTATGGTGTTATAAGAGGGTGGGTGGAAAGGAAAGATTGGTTGAGGGCTTCTTGTGGACAGTCTTGCCACACGGCTTTTTGCTTTCAGGATTCCACCCAGGTGTTTGCAAGTCTTTTTCCTAGCACCTCCATTGTGAAATTTTGTTAGTGGAAAGAGGAGGGTGAAGAGAGGGTTGTGAAAGAGGGGTATGAGAGTAGGAAATGAGAATGAGTAGATTTGTGGGAATTGTGGCTTGGAGTTTACGACAAAAACAACCTTCTTACAAGATGAATTTGTCACTCGTTGCCTTGCTTTGTTTGCTTGTCCGGTGGTCCAGTGCTTGCGTAGATGTGTGCCAGTGCTTGAACGGCACACAGAGCTTGAACGGAGAGGTGAGCCAGTGTTTGCCCAGTTTTGGGCCAGAGCTTGCACGGGTAGATGGGAATGAGCCAGAGCTTGCTCTTGTCTGGGCGACTGCTTGCCCTAAGGGAGGGACAGGGTTTGTGTTTATTGTTTTTATTTGGAGGGCTAGTGCTTACTCTGTGGAGGTACTGGTCCCTCTTGTCCATTCTTCAGGCGTCGGAGGGATAGTTGGGGGGCTAGTGCTTGCACTATGTAGGTTATGGTCCTGCCTTGTTCTGCTTCAGGAATTTATGGTTCTTCTTCGGCAATTAGTGGCAGAATTTCCAGTCCCTTTTATGGTCTCCCTTGTCTGCACTTCCCAGTTGTTTCTTACATGTCGTATATCTTCCAAGTCAAGATTTGACTGTTTCAATCACTCGTCAATTTAGAATTGATATTGTGCCCTTTTTGTTTGTTAGTGATGGCATGCTTAGAGGTTTTGGGAAAAGTAGACGGATGAGTTAGAGAGTATGTGCACACACATATACATATAAATACATATACACATACATAGATACATACATAGATAAATACTTATATTCATATATACAGATACATAGATACATACATACGTACGTACGTGCGTGCGTGCATACATACATGCATGCATGCATGCATGCATGCATGCATGCATGCATGCATGCATGCATGCATGCATACATACATACATACATACATACATACATACATACATACATACATACATACATACATACATACATACATACATACATACATACATACATACATACATACATACATACATATTTTCCTTTAATTATTATTAGTTGTTAGTAGGTTATTTGTTGGTTAGTGTTTTTGGCTGTGTTAATTAGTGTGTGTGAGTGGGTGCATTTCTTGGTTTGTTTTTATTTGTTTGGTTGAGAGGTGATAGGGTAGTGTTGTTTTAATCTATCGCATGCTATGTACAGAGTTTATAATTCTACATTAATGCTTAAGCTCTTAATTGTGTTCTTTTGTTGCTTGGACCTGTTAGTTACCAACTGTGGCTCTATATACCCCCTTTTGCTGGAAACGGTTCTCTTATTTCCTTGTGTTTGTGGTCATTTTCGTGTTAGGAATCGCCATTCAGCTTGGCCTTTGTTGCCATAGTTCAGTTTTCTTGTTGCTGCTGGTACCCTGATGAATTGTTTCTGAAGGACTCCCTTTTATCATGGCAGTTGTTGCCATATTCCTGTTCTCATAGTCGTTGTTGATATAATTGACTTTCAAATTGTTGCTAGTGTTCATGCGTTTTCCTATTTTTTCCGTTTTCTTTGTGTCTTTAGAATAGGTTGGGACTTGCCTTTTAGCCTGCGTTTGCCATAGTCCATGTTCCCTTTAAATGGTTTGAGAAATCGGCTTTTGGCTTAGCCCATGTTGTCATAATCCTGTTTTCTTTCGATGTTTTTGGTGTTCTTAAGGGTTCCGTTTCTTTGGGACTTGGCATGTTGGCTTGGAAGTTATTGCCATGATCCTGGAGCTTTTTATATTTAATTCTTTTAGACTGGGAGCTTCCTTTTTAGCTGGCATTTGCCATAGACCTTATTCTTTAAGTGTATTCATTATTGATCCTGACGTGTTCATATTTGGTTACGTGATAGTTTTGGCACCGTCGTTGTTCTGTTGATTTGTATTTTTTGTGATATTTGATGTCTTAATCCTTATCCTCATTTGGTTTTACATTCACCTTATTCCTTTAATTTTGGTGTTGTTAAACCAATTCGCTAGGAAGATATTTGTGAATGCTTAGTTGTTATTTGTTAGTCCATTTAATGTTACTGCTGTATGTGGGCATTATTGTATTGGGCTGTTTGTATGCTTGATGGAGATCTAGATTTATTCTCGTGCGTTGTATTTCTCCGCTGATATGCTTATATTTTTCCGTACTCTGTTTTAGCTTTGATATCATGCTCTTGTAGGTGGCTTCAAGGTTGACATTCTGTTTTTTGTCCAGTAGCTCTAGGTACATTTTAGTATTCCCTGAGGTTCCTGCGCTGAGTTTGATTTATGGGGCATGTGTTGAAGATGTGGTCCAGTGTTTCAAGGACTGGGCAATATGGGCACTTGATTGCGTTGGTCCTTTAGGTCATTAATGTTTTCCCTGTCATAAGGCGGTTGATGGTTCTTACGTCTATTACTTAAATATCCTTTAGCACATTGATTTTCCTAATGACTTCTTTTTGCAGTTGGTGTAGGTGTCTTTCCTTTATTGGAGGTGTTCCACATTTGTTAACATTTGTGGTTAATGCGTAGTTTTACTTGACTGTATCGTTCTTGGATGCTGTAGGCGAGAGGGTATATTTCGCTGTTGAAAAGGTTTCTTTTCGCTGCTTTGTCTACTTTTTGCTTTCGATGAGGTTGGTGTGCCTTTGTGATATCATATTTGCAGATGACTGATCCCTGCTATTGTTTATTTTTATAAACCATATACATATTTTTTTCTAAACAGAACTTTTTTATTTTACTAACAAAAAACCAACACAAACTATTACGTCAATTCATACAATATCCAAAATATATTTTTCCATGGTTTACAACGTTGTTAAATTAGATTTCCACGTATTTAGGTCATTAGGCCATTAATGTACATGCACTACGTTTCCTAGCTAAAGACAAGATATATCCATAACGGTCACAAAACTATCGATCTCCTTTTTCATCGCTTCCTGAAGAGTCACGATCAATGTAAGTTACTACATATTCCAAGGGGTATCCAAAACTGCGTTGATGAAGAAAATACACACAATATTGTTCACACACCACAAAATATGTGCCTTCTAATTTCGTGTCATAAGAAGTGAGTTGTCTGGACATTTCTACACATAAAGACGATAGTGTCGTCTTCCAAAAGGCGGTAATCCATACGAATCAAAATACTTCACACGGACATCGTGGGGAAAGTAGACGGTTAAGCAGTGAGTTCCTGTGAGATGACTGTTGTCCGTGTTGATGACATAAACTTCATAGTTTTCAAGATTGCGATGAGGAAGTTCATCTTAAACGCACACGTCATGATTCCAAGAAGAGGTATACAAACTTTTTTTTTCAAAAGGTATTAAAGTTGCCAGGTATCCATTTTTTCTTTTGTTGTTTTGTCATGTTTTGTTCCAAGGTAATTATAAGTCGTCAAATCAATCCTGATATTTTGCTTGAAAATCTCTGTCAATTAACTATCTCCTTGCTTCGTCTCGGTACTCTAGGCTAAGAGAAATTCCAAGCCATGGATTTCTAGAGCAGTCAATGGAGGGCAAGAAGGATCACGCAAGTTTCAATACCAATGACACAACACTGGTTCTTCCGAGATGAGACCCCAAGATTCCTCCAGATACTCGTACAAATTTTCTTCTTGACTCCTGAACAGATTTTTATCGGGGATGATCGTTTTGATAGCCCTGGGTATCTTTCCTGGTCAACGCTGTTGTTATATCTACCAGGTGTTCAGGTAAACAGGACACTAAATGTTCTTCTTCTGGCCATCTAGGCATGATTACCTTCTCCTCTTAGTCTATGTCTTATTTAGGTAGATGATTCTACTTCCACCATATGATCCCATTCCATTTCCAAAGAGGCGCTACATTCAAAGATGGATAATAGCATTCCGTAGTTTCTAATAGCCAAAAATGATTTCTCAAACTGTTGTTTTCCTTTTAGGTATCAATATTGGCATACATGTTAGCACGGTTTTGTGGCTTTTTTGCGATTGATTCCGTACATGGCACGAATCAATTTGACGGAAGTATGAGACTGAAGGGACGTTGCATTGACAAATTGTGAGATAAAGCAAAAGTGTGAGAGGTTTTTGTACATATTTTATTGGTGTAAAGCCGACAGGGACGTGTACACGACAGGCCATCCGTCCTGGCACCAATGGGGAAAAAGATGGGTACGAAATTGCAAATAATCGGGGGTAGTAGGTTTTAAATCGCCCAGTAAATAAGCATGTGGGATTTGAGTAGCATCGTCGTACGCATGGGTCAGCCAAGGTGTTTCTACCTGTTCGGCTAAGACTTGCCCTTGCAATTTATCTCTAGGGCTTTTAAAGAAGACCACATATTTAGCATTAAGACTGATGATGCGATTCGCTTTACTTTGTTGATAAAACTTTAAGTACTGTAAATGACACTGGCATTACGATGATACTATTTGCGCGAAGTCACAGTTTAATTTCTTCTTCGTGTTCTCTCGACATGTCGCTGAAGATGACCAGATGTGGTTGTCTTCGCGATGAATCCCTTAAACAAATACAACGGAATTTCTCCCAGGGGGCTGAAAGCCGATAGCCACTCTTTGCAACACCACACGATATGTTAAGGTGGACGATCTATCAAGATCTCAATTCTAAAAGAAAGAAACGAAAATATTAATTTGTGTACAACATATTGAAATCTCTAGTTATTGGAAGATAAAAACATCCAAATTTAAGCTAGTGCTTTGATATTGATTGGAGTGTAAGAGAAGCGTGCTCCAATCAATAATTCATATCCTGAATATAATAAGGACATTGAAATGAATTTAGATTAAGCATTTATTATTGTCCAGCTTTCACTTGGTAATGGAAAAAGCCTAATTAATAAGCCAGTTCAATCGGATAGAAGTCAAATAATGTTTTTTATCGCACCATTCAATCAATAAAAACTTATTAGATTTCGTTGTGAAGTTGGGAACAAAGTAATTGATAATCACCATAGGGTATAATTAAATTAATTAGGTTTACAATGTGAATGACCACTGGAAGGTTATGGACATGATCCAAAAGGTCGTTACTTGGAAAAATACCGTCCACACTCACAATCTACCCCCCCCCCTAAAACTTGATATAAAGTTAAACCTGTCCTTGGAAAGCACGCGAGAACCACGCGTCATTTAGACAAATATCTTTTGAGACTGGATTTGGCACTTGTGATTAAACAGCTTCCATAATATAAAAAGGCTTTGAGCTGTTTTGTTCTCAGTGGGATTCCATGCTCTCAAAAGAGTATTATGTCTATTTCTTACAGGTAAGAAACTTATGCTTTATACTCGCTTTTGGAAGTTAAAGATTTTATAGTGAGTTGTGGTACTCTTCTGAATTATTTTTATTTCATTAATATAATGTAATAGTGAGTTCTCTTTTCTACTATGAAATATTTTACTGATTTAATATTTTACTGAATTGATGTACATTGTATTTATAATATAATATTATTGAGTCCCCTTCTTCCACAATCATAATGTAATTTAAATATTTTACAGCTTCGCTGTTCATTAGTATTTGTTTGAAATAATTACTAGCTTCATGTTATAATTTAATTGAGAATAAATATATATTCTTTAAATAATAAGTACAACATTCACAGATCTTTTTCAGGTCTTTACCTTACAATAAATAAAATAAAATACATTTATTACAGTTATTGAATCTTAGGCTCTTTAAATATTTAAATCACTTGTATTCAAAAATACAGAAAAATGAATGGACAAATGAAATACTAGATTGTGGAAGAACTATTTAATAAGTATTGTAATATGTATTGTATGTATTTTCAACATAAATAAATTTACATGTTGTATCTTTAGAATATGTATCTATATATATGTCAATAAAGTGAGATTCCATGCTCTCAAAAGAGTATTATGTCTATTTCTTACAGCGATCCCACCTCTTCGCAGTCAAGCATTCCCCACAAAAAGATGTAACCGTATCTACACCATCATATGTGACACCTTATTCTTATGAATGCTGAACTTTCTGCCTTCTCGTAATTAGACACGAGAAGAAGGTTATGATGGAAAACGTCTAAACAATAACAACAGTCAATTCTCTTCATAACAAAAGTGGTGGATGAATAACATGAATACAGGTGTCAAAACACATAATTATGATCCAAGAGGGAGACTCGCACCTGAACCATTACGACCAGCAGACTTCGCCTAATTATTACAACTGCTCGCTCCTGTTGCACTTGTCCGACAGCTATCTACAGACTAAACGCCGTAACTCCTAACACCATTAGACTTCACTCCGCCTGGCTATGCTACATCAACTCCAGAAGCGACAGCGCCGCCATATTCCAAAGAGAAAACCCAAATTAGAACAACCGCACTCATTTTAGACACTACAGCAACCAGAAATATCACAACGGAACGAATATGATTACAGCTATGAGAGGATCGCAACATAACATGCATACATCGCCTATGAGAATTCTTTTTGCAGTAACACCTGAGACTACGACATTTCGAATGCATACAGTGCTAAGTCCAGCTCCAAATTTGACCTAACTACAACCCAAAATGAATTGCAGCGACATCTACGCTCTCACAGATCAGCGACAACAGCATTAACAGTCTCCTTCCCAGTGAAAGTGACTTTAACATTTTGAACTCTTTCGGTATTAGAGACAATAGATGTATTGTTTGCTATTAGTTCATATCAAGAATATTTCTTCATTGTGGTACATCTCACAAAGGTATGATTTTTCTATCTCTTATTTTGATTTTTTTTAAAAATGACAAATTGAAAGTTAGTGCGTAAATTTCAAACGATTAACAACACTAATCTAACTTATGTTATATTTCATTTTTTATTGAGTAAATAACATTGTTATACTTACTGTCATTAACATACATCAGAGTTGCTAAGATTTTTACTACAGAGAATGTGAATGAACCTTTAAGTTTAATTCCGTGCCCTAAGCATTTATATCAAACATCAAACCTACTCGTCTTGACACTTCAAATTACATTATACATGTTTCGCTACTATCACACATATCGATCGTACCGTATTTGCCTATCTTAAGGAGCATTGTACTTTCCGCTATGCCGTTTCAAACATTGATGCAGAAGTTGTTTGTTTTGTTAGCCTAATGTTGTTCGATAATGTTATTGAGAATTTCTCTTACGTGTTTCATATGAAATCATATGAATGTATACCATAATATATAATATATGGTATTGTCTTGGCAAAACGCCAAATGTACGGTTCTAATGTCTTCAAACCAGTCAGAAGAGAGTTTCCTTCTATGGTTTTGCAGCATCAAATGATGTTGTAGTGTTATTATGTACGTTTTTCTATAGCTAAAGTGTCTGAACGATTGTTCGGCACAGAGTTTTGTAGCGGCTAACGGCCTGCATATTGAATGTTTGACGCAGAGAGAATGCTCTGCATATTGAATTTTTGAATGCATAATGCATTTTGAACAGCTATTGCCTGCATATGATCAACTTCTGAGTAAAGTTTGAAAGGTTAACGGTTATACTTTCCTTTTCTTACGTCATAGGTAATGTTAGTAATACACGCTCAGTTTTACAATTTTAATGATGCACTAAATCATGTCGAATAAGTTTTACGATTTTCATGATATTTTCATTTACAGCTCATTGGATCGATTAAATGCAATTTCATACACACACAGGTCACGGTTTGATTGCAAATGAACATACGTTATGGTTATTAGAGTAGAATTAACATAACACTAACATTTTCATCTTCATTACTCATGAATAATACCAAATTCTTGCAGGGTTCTCTAAGCAAACATTCTTACCTCAATGTCGCTTGTATTTAATGATATTATGTATGCACTAAGAAGATAAATTCAATATTGGTTTACAAGTACTATCCATAATAATGAGAGTTATTTTTACAACACTTCGCTGAAGCAAAATAATAACCGTAGTCACTGATAAATATGTTATGCTGATGTTATGCAAAATAAAAAAAAATACAAAAATAACAAAAAAAGAGTAAAATAACATTAAAAAAAATAAAGAAACCAAGAACTACAAGCTAATATTAACTTTTTATACTCGTCTTACAGGACTAGTATTAGCATAGATTATGTACACCTACAAATCGCACACAATCGAATACACGTCGTACACGACTAGGTCGAATAGTTCGTAATTGAATTAAATACGAAATTCAGAAGAAATTTGTTTGTAAATGGGAGAAATGATTATAGTCCTATACTCCATTCCATTCTTTCTTCATACCTTCTATCTCGTTTTCTTCTTTCTGGATGATCAAGCCTCTCAACCTCTTTCTTTTTCTTTAAGGTATGGATGGAATATGGATTTGGTTCGTAGGATTGTATTCTTTTTTTTAAACTCTGAATTCAGTGTTCGCAGTAACAGAACAAAATCAATTTACGCTAAAGGCTATATCTAGCCACTCCCACTATTTTATGATTCAGCCGATAAGTGGATTCACACTTTCAAATCAAGCTTTTAAGGAATTATTCAGTCGAATGTATCGAACATTGACACAGAGATGTCAACAGTAGCTACATATATGATATTCTTTCACACTTCAAGTCAATACGAATTACAATGAATATGCAGTTTAATATAACAATCTCATTAATTAATTAGTTAATTCAGAAAGGTGTTTTGCATTTTTCAAATGTATTATGAGAGAAGTTTTGCCTTCATTAATAAAATAGGTAAATATCTATTTGGAATGCTGACAATGAAAACATCACGACATTTAGCCAGTTATACAAATATGCTAAAGCAACAGAATAATGAAATTTAAATTTTCGGTATTATTGCTCGATAGGGAGATGATTTCTTCTCCTACACCTGACAAATTGATCATAGAATTAGAACATGTTAACGGCTATTGGTCCACACTCAAAACGCTTATACTATTAGAGCAAGCGATGCTTGCTATTGTCGAAATAATCGTGCAGAATTTTCGACAATAGAAGAAAGGATTGCAGCTCAAACGGTTGAGACTCAGCAAATTAGTCATACAGCGAAATTTTCAGCAGGCGAGTTCACTTGCTATACTGATTTCACAGCATGTTTTAATGGAATTTATCAATCAAATTGAACGATCGTATCTATATTGCGCTACATACCCCAGTTGTCCAGATGACATTCAAGACGTATCAATTAATTCTAGTTTAATGAAAGCATCACGAATAAAAATTATACAGTTACTTGGTTTACAAGAGATCATACCGCATTATGACACACATTTTAGATATCTCCTAAATTAAAATATTAGTTGTCTCATATTTGAAATAATATATTGGAAAGTCATAATTCACATCCTATTCATAAGCAGTATCACTCAATATTATGAACACGCTGTTCTATTGATCGCATGATCCTAGGTCAATGACATATGATGGAAATAACCTAGCGTTTACACAGCAATTTTAATTATGTTCTGCTGAAATTATTTACAATAAAATAGAAATAATAATAAAATACTAACAAAAAGAGTAAACTAACGTATAAAAAACCCCAACATAATATATAAAAAAACCAACATAATCATAAATAATAATAATATAAAAGAAACATATTTTTTTTCATTGCAGATTCTCACTATTGTACTTGAACTTCATTGAATGTGTCAAATGTGTTTTTGTATGGTTCCTTTGCATAGACTCTTTCTTTACCATACAGATGTCACATTACGTATTATCCTGTCACATTGTATATTTTATTGTTTTCTTAATATATTGTTTTTTTTCATTCCTCATCGAGGTACTACACGGTAAATTGTTTTTCCTATTTCTTAACTTTTGTCAGTGCATTGTATTTTGGTCTTTTTCATATTTTTACTTCCTTGTGTAATTGTCATCACTTTTTCAATTTATATTGACTCCTTATTACACATTTTATGGTACATTTTTCTATGTATCTTTTATCATATGTATTTTGACGCATTGTCAACGTACCTTACAGTTTATTGATTATTATACATTTTACTGTATTCTTTTTGAATTTCACAATATGTACTGCAATGAACATTGTTCTCATTGCCTTTTTGCAATTTATCAACTTACCAATGCATTGTAAATTTTTTCATCTACCTAAGCATTGTAATTTTTGATTTTTAATATTTTTTCTTTTTTCTTCCTCGCATACTTATCAAATTTTTTACTAGCCTCGAGGTCTCGGCTAATTTAACTAAGAGGTATTTATCAAGATCTCAATTCTAAAAGAAAGAAACGAAAATATTAATTTGTGTACAACATATTGAAATCTCTAGTTATTGGAAGATAAAAACATCCAAATTTAAGCTAGTGCTTTGATATTGATTGGAGTGTAAGAGAAGCGTGCTCCAATCAATAATTCATATCCTGAATATAATAAGGACATTGAAATGAATTTAGATTAAGCATTTATTATTGTCCAGCTTTCACTTGGTAATGGAAAAAGCCTAATTAATAAGCCAGTTCAATCGGATAGAAGTCAAATAATGTTTTTTATCGCACCATTCAATCAATAAAAACTTATTAGATTTCGTTGTGAAGTTGGGAACAAAGTAATTGATAATCACCATAGGGTATAATTAAATTAATTAGGTTTACAATGTGAATGACCACTGGAAGGTTATGGACATGATCCAAAAGGTCGTTACTTGGAAAAATACCGTCCACACTCACAATCTACCCCCCCCTAAAACTTGATATAAAGTTAAACCTGTCCTTGGAAAGCACGCGAGAACCACGCGTCATTTAGACAAATATCTTTTGAGACTGGATTTGGCACTTGTGATTAAACAGCTTCCAGAATATAAAAAGGCTTTGAGCTGTTTTGTTCTCAGTGGGATTCCATGCTCTCAAAAGAGTATTATGTCTATTTCTTACAGGTAAGAAACTTATGCTTTATACTCGCTTTTGGAAGTTAAAGATTTTATAGTGAGTTGTGGTACTCTTCTGAATTATTTTTATTTCATTAATATAATGTAATAGTGAGTTCTCTTTTCTACTATGAAATATTTTACTGATTTAATATTTTACTGAATTGATGTACATTGTATTTATAATATAATATTATTGAGTCCCCTTCTTCCACAATCATAATGTAATTTAAATATTTTACAGCTTCGCTGTTCATTAGTATTTGTTTGAAATAATTACTAGCTTCATGTTATAATTTAATTGAGAATAAATATATATTCTTTAAATAATAAGTACAACATTCACAGATCTTTTTCAGGTCTTTACCTTACAATAAATAAAATAAAATACATTTATTACAGTTATTGAATCTTAGGCTCTTTAAATATTTAAATCACTTGTATTCAAAAATACAGAAAAATGAATGGACAAATGAAATACTAGATTGTGGAAGAACTATTTAATAAGTATTGTAATATGTATTGTATGTATTTTCAACATAAATAAATTTACATGTTGTATCTTTAGAATATGTATCTATATATATGTCAATAAAGTGAGATTCCATGCTCTCAAAAGAGTATTATGTCTATTTCTTACGAATCAATTTGACGGAAGTATGAGACTGAAGGGACGTTGCATTGACAAATTGTGAGATAAAGCAAAAGTGTGAGAGGTTTTTGTACATATTTTATTGGTGTAAAGCCGACAGGGACGTGTACACGACAGGCCATCCGTCCTGGCACCAATGGGGAAAAAGATGGGTACGAAATTGCAAATAATCGGGGGTAGTAGGTTTTAAATCGCCCAGTAAATAAGCATGTGGGATTTGAGTAGCATCGTCGTACGCATGGGTCAGCCAAGGTGTTTCTACCTGTTCGGCTAAGACTTGCCCTTGCAATTTATCTCTAGGGCTTTTAAAGAAGACCACATATTTAGCATTAAGACTGATGATGCGATTCGCTTTACTTTGTTGATAAAACTTTAAGTACTGTAAATGACACTGGCATTACGATGATACTATTTGCGCGAAGTCACAGTTTAATTTCTTCTTCGTGTTCTCTCGAAATGTCGCTGAAGATGACCAGATGTGGTTGTCTTCGCGATGAATCCCTTAAACAAATACAACGGAATTTCTCCCAGGGGGCTGAAAGCCGATAGCCACTCTTTGCAACACCACACGATATGTTAAGGTGGACGATCGATTAAATGATGTTTTTTTTTCAATCAAACGTTTGACAAATTAGGTTTTGCCTGGACCGTTAGGTCCCGCAATTAACGTATTAAAGGAATGGCGAAGGTACAAAGCCTGCAACTGGTAAGTTTTCGTCGATGATTTTGAAAGTAGAAGAAGAGGGAGCAGAAACAGCAGATATAGCCACAGTGCAGGGAATGACACTTTTGACACGAAGACAGACAAAACGAGTTTTTTATTATACATTTTTCAGAACACGTTTACTGCAGTAGAATTTTTAAATGGAACACGAAAGATAAACGAAATAGATAAAAGCCAAAGGTTAAGTACATTGATTAAAAATACACATCAAAATGATCAAAGTGGAATATAGACAAGTCATATTACAACAATTTGGGTATGCTATAGACAGTTTGTAATGTTTGTAGAGAGTCTACAATTGTAAAAAGTCAAACATGGTCCTACCGGAATGGTATTTCGGGGATAGTACCTCCCCGTACAGATCGTACCGAGCCCACAAGAAATCGTCTGGTAAACGAATTCCCATAAAGCAAGTCACTAAGACACACACCACACAACGACCGAAATTAATTGGATGCAGGGCTCGTAAAAAGTGTTGTTAATCCGCCACAGTCTGAATATTGTCATTCACTTCCTTCCATTTAATATGTTGTATCACGAGTGATAACGGTGGTGGTATTGTAGCCATTTTTAATCCTGTTTTAGTTGGAGGTAATAAATATACTTTCTGCACAGAACTAATCGTACTCCGTTGACGTATCCTAATAGATTAGTCAATAGTTCACATACCACACGTCGCACAGACGTTTCTTCTTGAGCCGAGATTTATACGCGCAAAGGAATTTGGTAATCCTCTGGAATTCCATGTAGAGTGGCTAACATATAGGAATTAGAATGAGTAGCAACCGAAGTCGTCTTGTCCACTTCCAGTTAGACAATGTATGACTACAGGAACATTTTCTAAGTAAATCAATCCTCTTATAGCATTCAGGTACCAGTGGTTCCAACATCGGTGACATAACGGATGTAATTGTTCTTTGAGTTAGACTTGTATTTTGACAAACTCTCGGTAAATACGTTCTCTCAGCTCTAGAGGCAAATCCGAAATGTTGAATTGCATAAGGTATCCATCCAGTATTTCCCAAGAATCAGGAATCGCTGGGTCGTCGCCAAGAACCTCTTTTACACTTGTGACGGAAGTAGTGTACTCCCATAATTGGTCATCATTTACTTTGGATGAAAGCATAGTTTAAAAATGGAGAAATGATTTTGAGTTTGCATTTCACTAGTTTTATGACAAGTATTCGGTAAATACATTCACTTAACTACACAGGCAAACCACAATTGTTATCTTATAAAGTATTCATCCAGAGATTACTGGGGTCCCACTAAAGGTAGGTCGTGACAGCGCGGAAACCACAGAGCATGTTCCAGATAAGCGGAATCTTTCTGCTCCCACTTGTGAAATGAAACACCAAAACTAAAGTACTCGACTTTATCACCTTCGCCCAAGTAGATAAATCCTGGTCTGGCTAATTCTTCGGGGTAGGTCATCTCAGATATTTAGGCCACTTTCTTTGCAAGGTTTGGAATCGACTTTCAAAGTAGCAGTATTCAGGCAAACGCTCATGAAACGATTATTCTTCTTTCACAGGGTTATTTCGATGAGGGTACAGTAAAACCCGCACTAGTTTGCTCAGGATTGGATGACTTCTGTAGGGTGGTAGTCGCTTGTTTTCACGTGGAGGATGACATCGACAATGAAAACCAGTAAGGAATACACGATAACGAGTGGTATCGCTCTCGGATCCATAAGGTTTGTCACGCACAGCATCTCTTTGCATGGTAGGCATTGTAGTAGTAGTAGTAGTAGTAGTAGTAGTAGTAGTAGTAGTAGTAGTAGTAGTAGTAATAGTAGTAGTAGTAGTAGTAGTAGTAATATCAAAGTTAATATGATGTGATACTGAATTGCTGAGGTCACAGCGTAAAGCATCCCTGCTATCGCAAGGCACAGCATCGTACTCCACTTGAGAATCACCGAACTTGAATGGTGTCTTTTGGTTATGACTAATCTTTCTAGCTTGGCAATGGTAGTCAGTGATCCATCAGCAATTGTGATTGTTCCACCGGAAAGTGACAATATTTGCACACCTAAAATTACAGTGAACACACATCCAGGGATTTGATATCTTCTATTTTCTCCCTGTTGGCGTGATACAGCTAACAGGTGGCATTCGTGCGTCCTCCGTACAAACTGTTCAGACGGTCATTCAGCTTGTAACTTTCCACTATGCGTCTAAACTCGAGATCGGTTTTCAAACGGTGATGATAATCACGTTCCCACATATTCACCACTTTGTATCCTTGGTGTATTAACTTGAAGTGCGGATGACAAGTGGACTCGTACAAGTCTTCCATGGTACGTTGCTAAAACGTATTTTTGGTGTCAGGTTCAGGATTACAAATGGAACATTCGTGAAATTCGTACTCAATCTTGGTGTTTTCTGAGTCACTGCAGTCCAGCAAATATCTTCCGAAGGTCTTTTTACCTCATCCATTTCGAGCGTGTTGAATCCATTTGTCTTCCTTGTCGCATAAGTAAAGTAGCTAGCGTGGGGCTTTCACATAGTATTGACATTTGACAAAATTGGTCGTTTGAGTACGGATGTCTGCCAAGGTCTTCTCTGGCATGAGCAGTTTGCTTTACACTTAAGAATACGCTTTAGCAATGGTTCTTGCTTGTTTCAAAGGAGCGGCCCTTCCTTATTCCATGAACAATTCTCAAAATATTCATCGTGACAATAGAAGTGAATGTATTTAACGTTTTTAAAATTTTTGCCTCAAAACAACATAGGGCTGCACACTTCTTGATTGTGTACTTTTGAGGTGGAGAATGGAGCCAAGACGTCTTGCAATTTTTTGCATTTCAGGAATGCCACAGTGTGTCTTTAAATAACACGTAAAAGGATTTCTAATTCTCTTAAATTTTTAATCAGTTTGATTTTTTAAAATAATTTCAAGGCTCTTTTCCATTCTGTCATATCGTTCTTGTCAGCATATGTTCGCCCACCACGATGGCACGGGCTAAACACATTTGGTCTTGGGGTTTGTTAATTAGGACTAGACTCTTTTTGATGCTACAAAGGCCGTCCACCAATAACACATTTTTACGTTGTTCGTTCCCTTTCGGAAGCGACAAGTGGGTCATGTACAGTGAGGCTTTTCCATCGTTGATTGGTTGCTTATCGTTAGATTGCTGCTTTGTTGAATCTTGTCAATGTCTTTGGAAGGTATCAGTTCTGTTGGGGCGCTAAATTCGATCCGAACGTGTGACTTCAAACTGTCGTGATAAAAGGGAAAGTCCCAGTAAATCGTCTTCTTTGGCTTAACATTATCTTTTCAGCGTGGTTAACAAAGAATCCCACACATCGGTAATGAACTCTTCTGTTTTATCCAGCGGTACGTAAGACTTGAAATATTTTAGCTTCACCGTGTACGTCTAGGCCGTGGTTCTAAATTTTCTCGAGATCCGTTTTTTCGTCTCTCGAATGTGATAATAGTTTTCATGGGTTATTGGTGGTGGACTTTGGTTTGACGAAGACTCTTGGTCTGGATTCTGGTTCACTCATGACATCTTCAAAATCATTGGCACGGATCTGAGACAAAATTGCAGCTACTGTGCGAGGCGATAGGTCACGTTTCTGTCTCTTACTTTTTTCTCCTTTCTCCACGAAATGATGCAATCGTTTCACCTGAAGCGCAAAAAGTCAAGTGACTACATTTTAAACGCCAGGGTCACCTTTATACCAGTGTAAGATTAGTGTCTTTCCTATATAAATGGTCAATGTATTCCATCCAAGTATTCGTTTCACTCTCATTCCGACCAGAGCGATAGTAGAGCCAACACAGATCGAACGTCTGATCAGAGCTTTACGAAGAGTACTCCCCTTCTTTTGATATAATAGCTAATATACTTCATATATCAGTCAGAAGAAAGGGCATTAGTCTACTGAATGTCCACAACGTCAGAAAAGCAAGACAATTGTTAAAAGAGACAAGAGACAAGATACCTGTTATCATTGTCAAGAGAAAGGACCTTGCTCTTGAGACTTCCCTAAACAACAGCAGTAGAAGGGACAGAATTGTCCAAAACAAAAAGAAGAGGAAACCTCCAAAAAGGAAGAACCCAGACTCGTTAAGAAAGAGACGAAAAGAAGAAGAGAAGAAAGAGGAAGAAAAAGATGAAAAACATGTGACAGTAAGAAATTCAAAAAAAAGGGAGAGAGAGTGAAAAACATCAAAGAAGAAAGAAAAGAACTTTTTAAAGCGATGTTGTGTGAATCGAATTGTACATTTGTACCAGATAATATTCCAGAAAGAGAAACGTGTCTATTGGTTTTGATTTTAGAATAAGGACTTACACTCACGCACTCACACACGTCCATCATGGGGTAAAGAGGAACTTTGAGCATTAATTGATTTTGGCAAACATGGAGTAGTCTTTTTCCGAATGAGGTGGGTGGCCTTGAATATGACCGTTTTATTAAAAACAAACAAGCTCGGGAACGGGAAGTAGTGAGCTTTAACTGCCATATTTCTTTGCCAAGGCCAAGGCCAATGCTTACTTCTGAACCTACAACTGTCGACAATTTGGCTGAAATCACTAGGGTTGGTTTATCAGGCGTAGTTGGTGTGTTGACGGGATTGGACTGTTTGGCTCGGTCTTTTTCTCTTGGGTCATATTAAAAAGGTCTGATACAGTTGTTTCAGACTCCTTAACTCTGTCAAAATGTCTTAGAGTACCGTCACCGTTTAACTTTCACCGTCCTCCTTCTCTCCTTATACCAACACCTCAATTCATCATCTTCTTAGCTTCCGTCATGTTCTAACTCTGTCGCATCGATTCACTGCACACAGACGCTAGCGCACGTATATAGGGAATGTAACGTCACAGGTAGCTCTCCGGATTGGAAGACACTCTGAATTAATTTTATAACGCGTGTTAGGATTGGTTAAAAAAAACTCAATCGTTTCTATCCGCTCTTCATCAATAAATAACGGCGGTTCACCTCATTCCTTTCGCTTAATATGTGTATTCACAACTCAGGTTTATTTGAAAGGTATGAGATAATCTCATGTTTGGTTTCTCAATATTCCAATAAAAAATATGGTAGCACTTATCCATCAACGACTTTTGCTTGCTGCTGGTGTATTTCTGCAGCTTTGGTGCATACTGCGATGGTGCTTTCTGCTGTCTCTACACGAATACTGCCACGCCCTGGAGCCTAAACCAATCCTAAAATCCCTACAACACCCCTTACTAAGGCTCTGGGGGCAAATTACTACTACAACAGCGCAGGCTTCCAGACTTTCATTGCTGCTACGTCCTGGAATCATGCCCACTATGAAAAGATTTTACGAAATTGTCTACATTTCATATATGCCAAATAGTGGTGAGTGGTTCCGGGGCAAACACTACACCAACGGGAGCAACCCATGCTGCAACTACCACTACCAACTCTACATTGCCTCTGCGGATAACAACGATTGCTGCTACGCCGTGAAGACCTGGTCAATCCTAAAATCCCTAAAATACCCCCATAATAGCTCTGGGGCAACTTATTATTGGATCGTCGTGCAGCCCAAACTTAACAACCAACGTGCCTTGCTTTGGTGGGGGCTATTCCTGGGTCCTGGGCCTGCTGGTGGCTTAGGTGGTGTTCGTTCTGTGCGGAGTGTGTTGAATGTCAAGGTCTTGAGGTCTGGTCCGAAGCGTAAAGGCCCAGCTCTGAGCCAAGTGCCTCCACGTGGATACGGGCCGATGGCTAACCACGGAGGAGGTGGGTCTCTGGTCTCTTATGAGACTTTAAGAGTCGTCAAGCAAACGTACATGCATATACGACTATAATTGCTAAATCAATAAATCAATCATTCCTTTCGCCTGTTCTCGTCACAAGATGTGGACTAGCATAGAATCGTCTAGCCTCATATCGTCGATGCTGTTCGACCCGGACTATGTATCCCATGTATGTCAAATTATCATGGGCAATCACCCAGATGACAGTGACAGCCCTTTGGAAACGAAGAATCGATGTGTAGAGAGAAGGCTGTCTGAAGAGAGTCATAATCTACGGCCCAGAAGTCAGACGAAGTTTGAGGTAGAGAAGAAGATCCGTGTGATGCCCTCTGTGTCAACTGCGTGGTGTTAAGAAAGACCAAAGGCCCTTATCAGGGCCACTCCATTGCCTCGAAATGATTTACTTTCTTGCCTACCAAAAATTGTTAGTCGTTTGATGTTAATAAATCTTTGTCCTTAAGTCTATGTCTCCATTTGTTCCTACAACAGCGTTTATTCAAGTCAATCCCCCTTGGAACACTGTTTCGCCCGACTGAGGTCAGCCATTTCCAACATCGTTGCTAGTGCTCTATACAGGCCCAATATTCCCATGTTAAATTTCCCCTTGTCCCCAAAATGCAGGGACTCCGTCTGTAACGCAAGTTTCCATTGTCCCTATAAATCTGGTTACCAAAATGCTAGGACACCTTTTAACATTGAAGTTCCATTATCCCCAAATCTCCCCATATAATACTTGTGTGTGTGTGTGTGTGTGTGTGTGTGTGTGTGTGTGTGTGTGTGCACGTGTGTCTGTGTGTGTTGCCCTCGGAATAAGAAAGCTGGTAAGTGCGCTTATTAGGCTACGGTGGTTTTTCTTGTCAAACTGTGTGATTTAAAATTCGACCTAACAGTACGAAAGCAGAACTGTAACATATATAAAATATGACACACGCAAAATAAATCAACATGACATGGCTTTTAGAAACTAAACTGAAAGAATTTACTTCACTTGATCCGGCCCGACACAATTAAAGATGATAAAATGGCGGTCTAATGTTAGCATCCAATTTGTCTCGGGAACTTTCGACTTTATCTAATACTTGACTACAGTTTGGTCTATATTGCCATCTCAATGTCACGGATCTTAATGCCACGGATATCTCCGACATGATTAATAATAATAATTATAATAATAATAATAATAATAATAATAATAATAATAATATTAATAATAATAATAATAATAATAATAATAATAATAATAATTGATTGATTGATTGATTGATTGATTGATTGATTGATTGATTGATTGATTGATTGATTGATTGATTGATTGTGCGTTGGATAGAGTAGTAAAGTGAAATGAGGGTTTTGGCCCACCACCCCCTTCCCACACCTCCTCCCCCACCCCCGCCAAACCCCTCATTTCCCTCTACTACTACTATGTAGACAGATATTTTGTAACCAGACAAAACAACAGGTGTTGGAATGCCATAAGCTCTGTCAACAGAAGTGACGAATTTGTTAGAACAGCGTATGTGTGGAAGTGAAATTTA
>JAEAOA010000990.1:0-28065 GCA_016746295.1 Potamilus streckersoni | reverse complement strand
TATTAAAAATTTAAATTTATCTTACATTTTAATGAAAATGTAAAAGCTGAAGTTTACAAATTTATTGTGTGGCAAAGTCTCTCCATTTTTGTATCAAGAAAGGCAATGCATTTCCTTATTAGGTGTGAAGTAATTTAAACCAGGGCCTCTCAATCAATGGTAACAACTGTAATCTGTTAGCATCAACATATGCGAGCTAGGGGAATTAACCAAATATATGACATCATTTTCACCCATGAAGGAAAGGAAGCCCTCATATATTTTACTTCCAATAATTTTGAAGAGTTGATGTAGCTCTCTGAAACCAAGCTAGCAATGACGTTTAGTATTTATAAAAGTTAGATGGATGCCTATTGTATTTTACATGCATGTATTGTAACAGCAACCCTGAAAGGGTACAAGGAGAGGAAAACAATTTTCTTTAAATCCTCGAAATATTACAGAAAACAAAGGAGTCAGATATATGACAGAAGATACCCAACCAAGCTAGAGTGCTGCATTTGTTCTAGTGTCCAGAAAAAATGGATGCAGTTAAGTTCTCTCTCATACCAATAATAAGGCGACAATTGTAGGGTTTCAAATCAGTTCATGCACACTAAAAATGTACATGTGATTCATGTAAGCAAACTTTTCGAATTTAGGTTCTTGTCGTTGAAAGGAAACAATCAGGAAGAGCTATGTAAATTATAGGCAGTGACCGAGGTGGTTTCAAATTTTTACATTTTAGTAATACTAGGTGTGATTTCGAAATCACACTTGTCCTTCGTGCATATGTGCATGAAATGACGTATTATTTTGCTTTTAAATGCTCAGTTGCAGTAAGAAATAGTCAGGTAGCCATAAGGTTGAGAGTCACAGCATAAATCGTATAGAGTTTCTAATACTTTAAAAGGTATTTCAGTTCTGGAAAGCGTTGTTCGTTCGTACCTATAAGGAAGAACATGTGTTTTGTTAGTAGTGGTAGTTGCACCAGTCATTACTTTCTAAATAATTATTTTCTCCTGCGATGACAACCCAACTGGCTTTGGACAAAGACATTTGCTGAAATTATTTCTCATTTGGAACAGACCAATACAAGTTGTCATTCACAGTGAAAATTCTGGACATTTTGTGTAACTCTTTGTCTTGGATCGGAACTGAGATCCAGACTATCAATTTAGAATGTTATTCACAAAACTTATGTATTTCGCAACTTTTGAACAAATTGTTGGATCGTCCCTCGCCACAAATCGTAAGTCTTTTTTATAAGTTTACCTTTTACTCCGTGTTTTCTAGGAAAAAAGTTATTTTTGTAAATTTGAAACTTTACAAAAGCTTGTTGTAGTCATATTTCTTTGTGTTAATGTCAAAGAGCCAATACGTATAAATATATTCATAAACAAATTTACAATAACATGGCATTAAAAAGTGCTGGTAAAAATCAAAGATATATATATTTGTAAATTCAAATTCCTATCGGACCATGACATAATAATATGCAATAAATCAATATGCATGAAATTATGGAGCTATGATTCTTGATAAATCTTCAAATCCCACTCAATTAATCATTAGTGTCGCATGGAAAATAATGATTAAATGATATTAATAATCATCATTTTCTAAATGAATTCAATATGGTTCTCAATTTCATCACAATCTTCTCTTCTTTCCTCCTTCCTTTCCTCCATTCACCCGTATAAGTGTCAACATAAGCAGAGTTCGGGTGTGAAAGAGAAAACAGAATATGAGCGGGATGAAAAAAAAAAACTGAAATTACACTAAGTAACCTGGAAGAATATGGTTAGTCGTATAAGTATGTGTTCACTTTGGGAAATTTTAAACAGTGTTTACATAGTCAATGGGACAAAGTTGCAATAGCCTGTGGGCAATATATACAGAAAATTTGTTACAATGTACACATACTGTAATGTATTTAGTGCTTTAACATTGTTGTTGTTGTTGTTTATGAAACTATTATAATTTATAATTATTATTTCATATTTCTAAAGGCCGTATCACACACACTCTCTTTTTTTTTCTCTTTCTCTCTAACAGTGAAGTATGAACATCACCAACTTTGTCAATAAGTACACACGGTAATAATAAACTCCAATGCTCTCTTAGTCATTTAAAATTCTCGTCTATTTTTTGAAATGCGAAAACTAATTGATATACATAATTTCCTTAAAGTGAGTTACTAACCTACGATTTCTTTTTAACTTATTATTTTTATAATTTTGCAGTTTCAACTGTTTCTACTTATAATTTAACTCTTTCGATCTTTATCCTGCATTTACATTTTCAGTTTCTTATGTATGCATTTGCAGCGTAATCCATCTTACTTCCATTTTTTGTATATTTTAATTTCAATTTCTTAACTTGCAGGTTATAGCCAAAGTCAGACATAATAAACCAAAGTGCAATTAAAATATTTTTCATTTGTGGTTTAAACAAAGATATATTTACCTTTGAATGATCATATTGCCTGGAAAAATGATGTAAACATTTTATCATTTTTCTAGGACTCTAACGTTCCTTGATAGGATTGAAGAAACGTTTACCATTTTAGCTGACATTGTGAAAGTTATTTGGTTTCATTAGGTAAACTCGAATGGATTAATGACTAAGATAATTCATATATTCGATTTGAAATATAAGCGAATTTCAATTTGCCTGATCTCAGACGAACCCGAAATTTTCTATGGAGTCTCATGGAGTCCTATGCACACAATATTTAGTCATATGTCAGAAGCAGAACTTTTATTAAACTTAACAAACAGTTTAATTATCGAATTTTAAAGAAAAGAATGTTAGAGGAACTTACCTTACAGTTTTGTTATGGTTTGCATCAAAACTAGAACTAGTCAAGTCTCTAAAGTACTAAACGAATGCAAAGTTCCTTATAAATTTCAATATCGGTAACGCACTCGTGCTCCAAGAACGCATACATTGTCAAGATGACCTTGTCTAGAATTCCTTCCAATAATTTATAACAGTTCCAGAATAATAGTATGTTCCAAATAATGCACATTGTTTTTCATTTCCAGTGGACATTTCAAAAAAATGTTTTTTCCTCACGAATAATATCTAAGTAAAACACAAAATATGTCGTCTGCTTGCATACAACATCTATCTATCTATCTATCTATCTATCTATCTATCTATCTATCTATCTATCTATCTATCTATCTATCTATCTATCTATCTATCTATCTATCTATCTATCTATCTATCTATCTATCTATCTATCTATCTATCTATCTATCTATCTATCTATCTATATATATATATATATATATATATATATATATATATATATATATATATATATATATATATATATATATATATATATATATATATATATATATATATATATATATATATATATATATATATATATATATATATATACATACATACATATACATCGCACCCTTTTCTTCGTCCTTTTTTGTCTGTATTAAATGACTTCCGACTCTGTATGTGTAGACTTCTCAACGATTTTATTATTTCGGGCGTTTGCTTCTTTGTAATTTTTCTAAATCGAAAAATACATTAGCATATACAATCGGGAAGATTGTGAAGATAACGAGTAAGGCTGTTGCACGAAACATTGTCTAAACTGAAACATGTAAGAGCTATATATGAAGTCCAGTTCATCAATTCCAAGAATATGAATTTGTGACGGCGAAACTAATCTAAGCCATTCATAACAGTATTCACTACTTGAACCAATTCAACCAAAAACAAACATCCAATTTGTTGTCTAATCGACTAGTGTAGGAAAGCCTATTTATCTCCTAGAATTGAGACTGACTCTACAGTCATTGCTAAATCAAATCATAATACACATAATGAAGTATGTAACTATAGTAATAATAATAAGATTATTAGCTTTAACTTATGTTTACTATTGTAGCGTGAAACGAGAATATTAAAGTTCATACACTTCATATTTTTATGTAGATCTATTTTTATATCTCCTGGTATATATTTTTATATCACGTTAAAAAATCTTGTTCATGACTGTATTTTGTATAAGATATCTTTATATAGGTTTGGCCTAGGTGATTGAATCTGTTCTGGATATAGTATTGCATTGGATATATAAATAGATGCTTACCTGTGAGCTGACAGTTATCAATAATAAACTCAATATAAAAAACCTAAATAGCCCGAAAGGTGAAGTTTATCAGTGACTGATGGAATTGCTTTGTTTCCAAATTATGTATGTACATTCCCATTGGTTGCGCTAGGTCAGGTGAATATGCTTAATTCGACTCAAAGTCAATGTTTGCTATCATGTGGTATGTATGTATGTATGTATGTATGTATGTATGTATGTATGTATGTATGTATGTATGTATGTATGTATGTATGTATGTATGTATGTATGTATGTATGTATGTATGTATGTATGTATGTATGTATGTATGTATGTATGTATGTATGTATGTATGTATGTATGTATGTATGTATGTATGTATGTATGTATGTATGTATGTATGTATGTATGTATGTATGTATGTATGTATGTATGTATGTATCTATTTTCATTTCTGGCTACCATATTCAACGTAGCTGTCTTTCGTCATCAACATTAAATATATTACAGATAAATATCAAAAGCTACTAAACCTGGATGGGACTTTTGTTCATCCATTTCGCACAACCCCATTTGCATGTTTGTCTGTAGTCTTTTCGTCTATCGTTATTGTACGTTTTTCCACCAATATTCCATTCAAAAACTGCAATGTTTTGTATAGCCAGTGTGTAGTATGAACATATTGGATACCTTTTGATTTATTTTGTTCCATGTTAAGTGACACCTAAACAAATTTCTTTCTTCGCATTCATATGTTTCACATCTTATTTTGTTTCCCTTTTGTAACACAATATAATTTTAAGAAATATTACTACTGCTATTACTGCTATTAATGCTGCTGCTGCTTATCTTACTGCGATTACTCCTACTAATAAAATAGTAATACTAATAAAAATGCTAATAAAAAACAATAACGATGATGGCACAGATGATGGTGGTGAAGATGACAAGGAGACAAGGAATCTAATAATCAATGTAGTTGTACGAAATGAAAGTTTTAATTTTAATTCTGTGCATCGAGTCATATGCAAAATACATAACATACCCAGAAAACACTCGTTATAAATGAATGGGCATGCAAGGTGTACAACAAGTCGAGGCAATGTAATTAAATCAAAGTCTACCTATATTGATGATGAGGATTGGTGCTGGTTTTAAATTCCATGTACTCTTCCTAATAAAATTAGTAAATATAGTGTGTGCCAACAAGTGGAGGGCATCCTATCATTGTTATCAAATTGGTTTATGTACAGAATCTGATATACCTGGGTTGAAATGGAAGGAGCGATTTAAATAAACTTGAAATTATCATGTCTAGATATTCATTCAATTGATAAATGTCTCATTTTATATTATATATGTTATATCACATCTAGTTACATTTAGTTTCTCTTTTTTAATATCTATCCCTTTTATTGTTTATATCGTGTTTCAAACCTCACCTTAATTACAAATATTCATGGTGAGAACATATAAAGAATTAATTGAATTCAGTGAGACTCGTATACTTATATAAGAGAGGGAGAGAGAGTTAATAATAATCTCATATTATATTTTCCGATGAAGCGTACCTTTAATTATTTTAAAATTTGAATAATAACTATCATAGTAGTATAAGGAAATGAGAGTTTTGACTCACTTCATTTTTTTACCCTCCAAACAAGTATAAATTAAATGAGGGTTTCCCAAAACAGGGAAATGCGGGCTTTAGCCCACCCCCTCCCACACCTATTAGAACGTTTAAGTTAACAAGGTGGAAATTAAATTAGCATTAGAATGAAAATGATGAAGGTAAGTGATATTATTTTAGTTATATTATATCTTAAGTTTAGATAAAATTTTATGTTACTCATATTTTATGTGATATTTTTTTCATACTTGCTAACCCTCATTGGTAGAATATCTGTTAACATATTGTCAATAATACGAAATTCACGTAATAAATCATCCATATTATATTTAACTCCTCGTAGGTAAGACCGGATCTGATCAAGTAGTTTCTTGTAAGTTTTAATTGACGTTAAACATCCATGCTTTTTGATCAAAAGTCTTGGTTCTACTTTTTTACACGCCGCTTTCAGTGAAACACCAATACCAGATATAATTAACAAAAATGGATTTAATGATACCCCACTTGAAATTATACCAGAACTGGTCATTAACAAGGGTAGATATGATATTACTCGAAGGATCTTGTTTTAGTATTTGTAACATTTTTTAACACACCAAAGTTTTTTATGATACTATTTATAGTATTGTATTAGTGCGTCCACATCGTGTTCTGGAATATCTTTTGAAATATGATTGAAATCAACTATACTTCTTTTCATTATAATATTAGTTCACATAGTCCTATGTTTGGTTAATTCATAATAAGAGCTGGTTGTTCAGCTATAAATTCCAAACACCAGAGAAAAATTTCTAATTGTAAAGCTTTATCAACTGGTTCAAGTACAAATTCTTCTTCAGAATTTTGGTTTAATATTACAGATAATACTCCAAATGAGTCAATATTTAGATGAGGAGATAGATATTTGGTAGATATTCTAAACTTTGCACTGCTAATCACTGACAATCTATACACACCAGTAACTTCTGCAATATATTTAATAGAATTATTTTTTGGTGACCACATAGTATAACCAGATGCAACAGTATACACAATATTTTTAATCTGTTTGTGAGGAATTTTAATCATATTCGTTTTCTCAACAATATTAGGAATTCCACTAATAATATCATTAAGTTTTGTGTTAATATCATTGAGATTTGTGTTAATATTAGCGAGTATAATGCTAACATTTGATGGATTTCCAACAAATTCATCTCTAATTTTGTTTATGTTTCTGCAAAAACTTAAAAATGTGTTCACGTGACTGGTAAAATCAGTTTTGAGCGCTGTGATTTCATTATTAATTGAAGCGTCCCAATCATTGACGTATTTTTTAGTGACAGCATCCCCATCCTCAGTTGGGTTTCCAAGATCTGTAATCTTGTTTTTTTATAACAATATTCCCACTTGGATTTCGTACAACTATATCTGGCAGTTTTACATCACTCGTCTTTAATCGTCCTTCTTTGTCCTGGAAAATGACGACTTCGTCTGGATCTACGCTGGTAAGATTTAGTAAATTATTGATTTCATTTTTGAGCCGATCAAGAGTTGCATATTTGGATAAGTCACCTGTGGATAAATCTCCTAATAGTGTTCCAAATTTTGTATAGTAGTTCATTATTTACGATCCTAGATAAAATTATCAACATTAGTTTAATATTATATAAAATGGCAAAATCGTCGATACTAAACTTTGATACAGAGAGACTAGTCAAGCATAAACATAACAATGAACTTCCTGATTGTCATTATCTTATTGTTGGGCAAACTGGATCAGGAAAAACAAATTTGCTAATGAACTTGCTTCTTGGTGATAATTTTAACTACGACAGAGTTTATATTTACACAATCAATCCACAGCAAGATAAGTATGAGTTATTAAGCGAATATAATAACAAACTTCGTGATGATCTTAAAACTGGTGAAGATTTTTTTATAATTAGGCAGCCAGAAGATCTTATTCCAGTTAATCAACTTGATGCAGATGAGCAATGAGCATAAGATAGTAGTTTTTGACGATATTCCTCTAAATAACATGGAGATGAATAAAATAAGATCATATTTCTCACTGTCACGTAACAAACAATGTAATTGTGTTTATCTCGCTCAAGGATTTTATAATGTTGATAGATTTATTAGGCGAAATACAGATTGTTTTATTTTATTTCCAGGACTGGATAATGTTGATGTTAGAAATATTGCAAGCGAGCAATGCGGTGGTGTGACAAAAGATAAGTTTATTGAACTTTACCGTAATGCTACAAAAAAAAATTTAACTTTTTCCTGTTTGATAAACTTACAAATGATCCAACTAAAATGTTTCGCTGTTGTATTGACACTTACTTACAGTAAAGCGTTTCAATTTTATAAAATTTATAATTACAATAATGGACAAACGAGTAAGATACAGACAACACATAGAAGATCTAAAAAAACTTGCTCAATCTCAGGCATCACTTAAGCAAAAAGTACGTGGGCAAGTAACTGCTACAGAAGCAACAGCTACAATTTTCAAGCCAGTTACTGAAGCATTATTAGGTAAACAACCTGAAACTAAACCACTGTCAGAAGAAGAACTTAAACAACTACAGGAAAAAGGTTTGGTTGGAATTGATAGAGAACAACAGGAAGCAGCTGCTGCAAAACTTGTTACTAGATCTGATGAAGAAAAAAGAAAACTAATTGAGGCACTTACAGCAAATATAGATGATCCTGCGGCTAGACAAGCTGAAACAGATCGATTGATAGACAATCCACTGGAACTTGAGCGAAGATTACCAGAGTAAGCAACGCAAGGAATAACAAATATTATAACAAATTTATCAGGATATATAAAAGATATCAAAGAGGAGCAACAAAGAGTTGGTGAGCTTACTGTAAAGTTTATGGAAGTTGGAGATCAAAGACTTTATTTTATAAAAAGAGCAAATGATGAGATAAAAGGTAGTGAATATGATGATTTTTTAAACAAAGAAAAAATAAGTGATATTGAAAATATAAACAAGTGGACTGATGTAGAATATCAAACATTACTCGATAGATTAGATGTAATATTTAAAGAGGCAGCTGCTGCTAAAGATGAATTAAACACGGTTACAGAAATTGATGATATGCTTCCACTTTATGATAGAATGAGAAACGGTGTCGTTGCTCTCACGTTTAAAAAAACAGCAGAAAATAGTAGAGCAAAACCTTTTGGTAGTGGGTGGAGTTTTAAAAGGAAATTTTTTACTTTTGATAAATCTTGTTTACAAAAAAGTAGAGTAAGAACAGGAACTGGTGTAAAGGTATTTACTTCAAATACTGAAATGATAGGTAGATTAATGTTATTAATATCATCAAAGGAGGCTGGGAATGTTAGTGTTGAACTTGATAATGAAATCATTGACAAACTTGATCATCTAAGATCGAGTGAATTATTAACATCTGACGAATACGAAACTTTACACCGCGACTTAATTTTGTAAAATGATATAATATTAAAGGAATTCAAACAACATTATTACTAAACTCTAGTGAGTCTGCGATAGATAGCGCAAATTTTTCAGTAAATTATATTCCACCTATCCAACTAGATCCTACAAAACAATATGAAATTGGATTAATTTCTTGTACTTGCTGGAATGCTATACCTAACGTGAAAAATGATGTTAACGATGAAATGTATTTTACTATGATTTCAACATCTCCAATATCTACAACAAAAAAAATAAAAATTCCGCAAGGAGCTTATAATATTGAAGATCTAAACAAGATGGAGCTGATGCTGATGCAAATACTGTAATTGTGAGAAATTTTCTCATTGCTAATGCAGACGCGCTAGGTGTTGACGAACCAGGTGCAGCTGCTAATGCAGACGCCACAAGAGTTTCTCTTACAGCAGCTTTTAATAATCTAAATATAACACCACCAGCTGCAGATGCAAACGGTACTGCGATGTTAAATTTACTTCTTAACACACTTGACGTGAGAAATCCACGTTATAACAAAAGCTTTGCTAGGCGAAGAAAACTTGCAGCAGGATCACGTCAAATTACAATGATGCTTCCGCTAAGTATGATTTTCGGCTTTTGTCGCGATTATGATAAAGTATTTCGCGGAGTAAAACATACTCTTATTTTAGATCGAGCAGACCAAAACGATTGCTTGTTTAGATCTGGAGGGATTGATGTACAGTTTATCATAAACAAACTTGCTTTGTGGATGCCACGTATAACACCATCAATCACTAAAATGTCAGATTTAAATAGTACGCTTGATAAACATACAAACAGAATTTACTTTAAGCAGCATAAGGTATATCAGACAGTGGTTCTAAATACTACTGACTACACATGGGGGGTTACAACAACATCAAGCGAAGAACTGCCGAGAAATATCTTTGTCATATTTCAACAGCAAGCCCGACGAGGTAACCAACAACAAAATAATGCAATATTTGATCAATCTAGTGTCAGACGAATATACGCTAGATTAAATACAAAGCAATATCCAGAACGAGCTATCGAGTGCAATTTTTCTGATGATGCTAATAAAAATATTTCTCGACCGTACATGTATCTGCTTGACGCAATACAAAAATATCAAGATGTTGAAGATGGAACTCAAATATCAGCAGAGGAATTTCGTACGCTTTATCTTATATTTCATTTTGATGTTAGTAAACATAACGAGCGAGCTGTAGACAGCACAGCGGATATTGAAATTACCTGGACACTTGGGGCGGTTCCAGTAGCGACTTTATACGTATACGCATTAGTGATTAGTGATAGATTTATCACAGTAGATTCTATTGGAGGTAAAATGACAGTTCAAGTTTAATCTACAGTTGTTATATAAAATGACAAAGTATATTGTAAAAGAAGTTTATTTGACTGATGGTCAAGTTAAACAATTAGTAGCTGCTATTGCAAAGCGAGAACAGGTATCATTAAAAATTAATCCTAATATTTCTAATGGTGTTTTAACAAAATTAATGCTAACAAAAAATCAAGTAAAAAAGTATGATCGTAAAAAAAATTTTGTTTTAAATTTGAGTGCTGCACAAATGACAGCGATGGCAAAAGAAGGTGGTTTTCTTGGTCCAGCATTATCAGTATTAGCTAGCACAATAATACCTAAACTTTTGCCGGTGTTGTGAACATTAGGACTAACAGCAGCGTCTGGAGCAATATCTGGCGCAACGAAGAAAGCAGTCGCAGGTAATGGTATCATTCGTGGACGTGGAATAAAAAAATTGTAAATTTTATGTAAATAGTATATTATAATGCCACAAAAGAAAAAGAAATCGTCAACATAAAAAAAAAAGAAAATAATAAAAACAAAATCGCAAACACCAAAATGCAAATGCATATGCAATCAAACAAAACAAGGAGGAATTATTCCGTTCGCTCCACTTTTGGCGGGACTAGCGGGAAGTCTGCTGCCAAATCTTTTAGGAATCGGACGTGGTCTAACATTACCGGGAACTCGACCACCCCGTTGAGTAATTTTGATATCATTGATAAGTTAAAAGCGGTTCCTGGATTTCACGGAGTTTATTCTAAAGATGATCTCGCAGCAATAAAATCACCATCAGCTGTAAGTTCGTGTGTTATTAATATACAAGATTTTAATGACTGATCCGGCACGCATTGGGTAGCAGTTTATAATAATAATTATTTTGACTCGTTTGGACTTCCTCCAAGCGATGTAATAAAAAAGTATATGAACAAAAAATTTTAAAAAATATATTTTTCGTCAAACCAACTCCAACCTGTTGGAAGGTCTGCTTGTGGATATTATTGTATAATGTTTATCCAACAGATGAGCAGAAATCTTAACTTTTTAAAATTTATTTTACAGTTTGACAAGCATCCTTCTCACGCTAATGATGAGATCGCAATAAATTTTATCTAAACTTAAAAATTGAATAATTTCAACATACTATCTCCAGTGTAGAACTAAAACAGAAAATATTAATGAAACAACAGAAAAACAAAAAACAACAGGGTAGTATTAAAAAGTTTTTGTGCAGTCTGTGGAAAAAGAAAAAATATGTTTTAAAAGAAAGTGTCCCCAGCGATAGTATCTCCAGCGACATCCCCAGCGATAGTATCTCCAGCGACGTCGCTAGGATCTGGTTATCCTGATATTATTTTAGTCGACGACTAAAAATATAGAATGATATGCAACTGTGATTCTGACAGAGATTTGTGTCTTGAGCAAAATAAAATTGTCGCATACTGTCAATGTTGTAACAACAGAGAAATAATAGGGTCAGGTATAGATATACATAAAATTATTGGAAAATTGCCAAAACCAAAAGGCGGTTGGACTTTGCCAGGTCATCGGTATACTGGTCTGTGGAATCCACTAGATCAACAACTAGATGAAAACGACAATCCTTTGCTAGGACAAGAGCCTTACAATCAAGTGGATGCAATAGCAATGCGTCATGATATCTGTTATCGTGATCATGAAAACTCAAAATTAGATTGTGATAAAGTAATGTTAGACGAATTACGTGATATGAAGCCAACAAATCTACGAGAACGTTTTGATAGAAAATTTGTTCAGGGAATGATAGGAGCAAAATATAAACTCGGACTTGGAAAAAAAGTATACGATGATCTTGCAGTCGAGCTGCACAGACCTAACAAAAAAGTTTCCACGACGTAAAGTTGTCGCTAATGGTGTAGATGATATCTGGGCAATAGATTTGGTGGATGTATCCAATCTAGCTCAGTTTTTACGTTGGCGCTGATGGTGCTCCAAAAAGGTATTTGTTTAATGTTATAGATGTTTTTAGCAAATATGCTTTCAGTGTACCTGTTTCGGATAAGACAGGGACTTCAATGACTGATGCGCTAAACAAATAATAATGAGTGTAGAAAGAAAACCGAATAAAATCTGGACTGATCACGGATCCGAATTTTTTAACAAAAAGTTTGAAAAGTTTCTAGAACAAAATAATATAAAAAGGTATGTTACAGGAAACGAAAGTAAAAGCGTTGTTGTTGAGAGATTTAATCGCACGCTAAACGAAAAATTACACAAACATATGACAGCTAAAAACACCAACAGGTACATCGATGACCTTTCTCAAATCGTAGGTGAATATAATAACACGAAACATCGAACCATCAAAATGACACCTAAAAAAGCTGTTAAAAATCCGATATTAGCAAATGAAAACATGTACCGCAGACATACATTTAAGGTTGGTGATAAAGTTAGAATTTCTTTGATGAAAAAGGTATTTGCAAAAGGATTTACTCCAAACTGGAGCGAAGAAGTATTTGTAATTGATAAGGTACTTTTAACAGTACCTGTAACGTACTTTTTAAAAAATCTGGCAGGGGAACCGATCGTAGGTAGTTTTTATGAACAAAAACTACAGAAAACTGAGCAGGATGTTTTTGTTATCGAGAAAGTGATTAGAAAAAAAGGAAATAAAAGTTTAGTCAAATGGCGTGGGTATAGCGATAAATTTAACAGTTGGATCCCAACTAAGCAGATTATGATATAATGCTATTATAAATTAACTCATACTTTTGTTTGACAGATTTACATTTTACTGGTTTACATAACGATATTAGATACTGCTTACGATCGTTAGAGATCGTCATTAGATTAAAAATTTTAACGAATATGAAATCGAATTTGATATTTTTCTGTCGGCCTGGAATCTTGATATTTAAGAAAGGTTTGATTAGCTGCCAAAACAGTTGTTGTTCGGCAACGGTAAAATTAAATTTTATTATTTGTTTAGCAATGTGATACTTGACATTATACCGTTTAGTTGTTGATCTGCTGTAATTTGATCTGTCAGCAACAGTGACTATTTCACCATCATCATCAGATTCATTGTTATACAAAATATCATCTGCACTATAACCAATAGATTTGTCTATAAAATCTTTGGAAAATGTGACCTTATCGCTGGTGACTTTGTCGCTAGTATCTTCTTCGTAGAGTTCAGCAAGTCGTTTCATCAAGTCCATTATTATAATATATTTTTATCTAATTTATTATTATAAGATGACTGATGAGATAAATTATCAGCAAAAAGTTAATATAGTAAATTACAACGAACTAGCCGAAGCGGTAAGAAAATGTTTGTTGGGTTATAGTGTTGACGTTATTGTAATGCAAGGTGATTCTCATAAAATATTACTAACAGAAGCAGAAAAGAATAAAATTAATGAAAGTGCAGTAACGACGCTAAAATTTAATCACAATGATATCATAGCATTTGCTCATCATTGCTTGACTAAAACCGAATTACAAAATATTATTGATCATCATATCTAAAACCAATCCTAGCATCGTATTCTCTTGAAAAAGCTGATTTTGTTACTCCATCGGATATAAATTTTATTGTTCTGGAATTTATCATATAATATTTCGCCGCAGCTGTAATCGATTTAAAATCAATCTCCTGATCCGTTTCGAGGTTTTTTGAAATAACAGGTTTTATTGGACATCAAAAATTAATACCACCACCTCGTCCTTTTCTCACATTTTCCTGTTGCGTCACTAGCTCCAGATTTTTCAATCGATTATCAGTTTTTACGTTATTGATGTGATTAATAACAAGACCATTGGGTACAGATCCGTTGAACACCTCGTAAACAAACCTATGACCAAGATAATGAACAAAATCTGTTAGTGTTCCTCTAACAATTACCCTGATATATCCCATATTGTTCATAGTACCAAGAACTTTTTTAGTTTTTCTGTTTCTAATAATACACAATCGTTAGCCTCGTATAAATCAAAACCTGGATGCGGCTGAAACTCATCTTCTAAGGATAAATTTTCAATGTTGTCATCAGTGACTTTACCGTTATAATGATATACACGCTGTCCCTCTGGAATATCATCGCAGAACAACGTGCAAATAAAATCTTTTCTAAACATTGCAATCCTCTCAGCATTATCTCCCTTTACACTAATATTATAACCCGCTGACGTTAATTTGCCAACAGGTATTCTAGTTTTAATGTTAATAACCGAACCTAATACATTTCCAGCGTATAAGTTATACTTTGGGTGAACATGATAAATCTCTTGCTCACGTGGGCTTGTCAGATTTACTGTCATTATATTATAGGCGATTTTTCTTATCTTCAATTGATTTTTAGCGCATGCGCAGTGTGAGGTAAATTTATACTTTGGGTGAACTTGATATGTTTCTTGCTCACATATGTTTGTTAGATTTGCTGTCATTATATTATAGGAGATTTTTTATCTTCAATTGATTTTTAGCGCATGCGCAGTCTGAAAAGAATATTAATTAGATATTACATTATAATATAATAATGTTAAAATTACGTGATATAGCTAAGAAAAGCCTTATGTGAGAACCTAATAAAATAGCGACTGCTTTTGCAGGTTTTGATAATAGTTATCAGTTTGATAATCAAATTGTTTTAGTAAATTTTAATGCAACGAATCTTTACTACCTACTACAGGCAACTGTAAAACGTGAGCTCGAAAAACACAAAAGTATTAGATTATTTGTGCAATATCATGATATATTTTCAAAGTTAGTTATAATGGAAGAATTAACTAACAAGGAAATTGCAGAACCTTATATTTACGCAAAATCAAGACGTACTTTGCTTGGGACTGATCTGTTATCACTATCTGATGAAATACACCAAGAAATTTGGAAAAAATAGAGGACTTTAGTCAATTAGGTTCGGGTTGGAAGTTTGAAAAGATCAAAGGAATATTGTTTCACACGATGAAATATAATGTATTTCGAGGTAGTTCATACGTCGACCTGCCAACAAAAATAAAAAGTAAAAGATGTTGTATAAACATCAAAAACGTAGATAATAAATGTTTCCAATGGGCTGTTCTTTCCGCACTATTTCCAGCAGAAAAAAAAGCTATTTGTGTTGAAAAATATATCAGTCACATGTCTATGGCAGAAAATCAAATACCAAAATTTGAAAAGCAAAATAATGTTTCAATTAACGTTTTCGGACTAGATGAAAAGGAGGATGTATACCCGAGATATATTTCAGAAAAAGCTTCACAATCGACTATAAATTTACTGTACTACAAAAATCATTACGTTTGGATTAAAAACTTTAACGGACTAGTTGGTAAACAGTACAATAAAAATAGAAACAAAAAGTTCTTTTGTTACGATGCTTGCATGGTTGTACTAACAATGAAACATTACAAAAGCATTTGCAGTACTGTAGTGATGTGCAAAGAATAACAATGCCATCTAAGGGAGATAGTGTGTTACAGTTTCTCCATCATAATCACAAACTAAAAATTCCTTTCATCATATACGCTGATTATGAGTGTTTACTTCAACCTGTACTTGGCGTAGAAAATAATCCTAATCAATCGAGTACAAGAAAAGTTCAAAATCATGTTCCGTGTGGAGTAGCGTACAAGGTAGTTTGTTGTACTGATTCGAGATTATCTAAACCGATCAAATTATATCGAGGTAAAAATCCAGCTGTTTGGCTTCTCAAGCAGTTGATTAACGAAGTTGATAATATTACTTATCGTTTGAAAAAAGTAACGCCAATGTTAAAATTAACACATCAACAAGAATCCGCTCACGAGCAAGCAGAAATTTGTCATATTTGTGAAAAAGCTTTTGACGATGACAAAAAAGTACATGACCACTGTCATTTGACTGGACAGTATAGTGGAGCGGCTCATAATCAGTGTAATTTAAAATTTCATGCTCCAGATTTTATTCCGGTTATTCTTCACAATTTTCGAGGATATGATAGCCATGTTATAGTAGAAGCTTTTGGTGATCCTGATATAAAATCTCGTCTAAAACTCGATAACGTCATCAAATGCATCCCAAATAATTTTGAAAAGTACATGTCAGTTACGCTAGGTAAATTGCGTTTTATTGACAGCCTGCAGTTTATGGCAGCCTCGTTAGATGAGCTAGTAAAAGGTTGTAGTAAATTTGATAACCTAAGAGACTGTTTTGGAGATAAATTTAATCCACTAGCTAAAAAAGGAGTCTTTCCATACGAATACCTCGACGACTGGAGTAAATTTGATGAAACATCTTTACCTGGCAAAGACAAATTTTACTCACAACTTAAAAACGAAAATATAACCGATGACGAGTACAGGTATGCACAAGATATCTGGAAAGAGTTTGATTGTGAGACTTTTGGTGATTATCATGATTTATACCTGAAAACTGACGTGTTATTATTAGCAGATGTTTTTGAAAGTTTTCGTGAAGTGAGTTATAATAATTATGGACTAGATCCTTGCTGGTATTATTCTGCCCCTGGGTTGTCATGGGATGCTTTGCTAAAGTTTAGTAAGGTAAGGTTAGAATTACTGACTGATGTTGATATGTTCAATTTTATCGAAAAAGGTATCCGAGGTGGTATTAGCGTGATAACAAAAAAATATGCTGAAGCAAACAACAAATACCTGAAACAGTATAACCCTAACCTTCCTTCAAAGTATATAATTTATCTAAATTGTAATAATCTTTACGGTGGTTCGATGGCAGAACCAATACCTTATAGCGGATTACATTGGATCACGGTTGATCGATTTCTATCAGAGACAGAAAAAAAGATACCCGATGATGTTTCCTATTTCGTTGAAGTTGATCTTGATTATCCAAATTCGCTACACAAATTACATAATGATTACCCTTTCTGTGCGGAATCGATGGGAATAGATTATAGTTTGTTATCAAAAGAACAACAAGCGTTAGCATCACTAAGGCAACATTCCATGGTCAAGAAACTAGTACCAAATTTACTTGATAAGAAAAATTACGTTTTGCATTACAAATTTTAAAACAAGCAGTTGATGGTGGTCTTGTGTTGAGAAAAGTTCATCGTGTACTAAAATTTAATCAGTCGCAGTGGATGAGAGGTTATATTAACTCAAACACTTCAAAAAAAGGGCTGCAGCAAAAACAGAGTTTGAGAAAAACTTTTTTTAAACTGATGAACAATTCCGTTTTTGGTAAGACGATGGAGAATATTAGGAAACGCGTAAATATTGAAATAGTTAATGATGTCAATCGCAGAAACAAACTTGTGTCTGACGATGATTTTGTGAGCATGAAAATATTTAATGAAAATCTTGTTGCGATACAAAGAAAAAAAAAACAAATCTAAAACTAAACAAGCCGATCTATGTTGGAGCTGCCGTGTTAGATTTATCAAAGTGGCTGATGTACGATTTTCATTATAATTTTGTTAAAAATCAGTGGCCGGCTAGTAGATTATTGTTTACTGATACTGATTCGCTCGTATATGAAATCAAATGTGAGGACATCTATCAGGACATGTACAATAATCAACATCTGTTTGATCTTTCCGATTATCCACGTGACAGTAAATTTCATGACGACATAAATAAAAAGGTTATTGGTAAGTTTAAAGATGAAATGAACTCGAGCGCTATCAAATACTTTATCGGATTACGTAGTACAATGTATGCTGTATTATTGGACAATAATAAAATAACGAAAAAAGCAAAAGGTCTGCAACGTGATTTTGTTAAAAAGTTTATGAAATTTGATGACTACAGGTATGCGCTTGATGGTGGTGTTAGTTTTATGAGAGCTATGGCAATTCGAACTAATCATCATAAACTTGAAACAGATGTTATTATCAAACGTGGATTGTATAATTTTGATGACAAACGCTATTGTGAAAATGGGGTAGATACATTTGCCCTTGGGTATTGTTATGATGATAGATCTATACTCGACATTATCTTTTCCAACTGACATTTTATCTAAACTTATAAAATAATGTTTGAAAATTTGATAATGACAAATAGCTACAATAGTAACATTAAATATTTAATGATGGACGGTAAACAATTGACATTTGAATTTAATAATGAAACGTCAGGTATATGTTTTAATGGAACATATGACAAGTTAAAACTTTCGCTCATCAGATCTGATAACAGCGTGTATTTCAATTATCTCGAACAATTGTATGAAAAGTTGCTAGCGGAATTTAAAAACTTTCACAGCCCCATTAGCCAACAAAACTATACTAAACTCACAATTGATTTCGATCGGTCAAAGGTGTATTTTATCAACAAAAAATATCCTCTGAACAAACCAGAAATGAAAGATCTGTTTGAGTCCCTTCGCTGTGTGAGCGGTAAAGTAAAATTTAGTATCTATAGTCGTGATAGTGAAGTATTTTTAATATCAACAGTTGAAACATTAATCATTGGTAATGAGATATAAAATAATATCGTTTTCATTCTAATGCTAGTTTAACTTCCACCTTGTTAACTGAAACGTTCTAATAGGTGTGGGAGGGGGTGGTGGGCCAAAACCCTCATTTCCCTGTTTTGGAAACCCTCATTTAATTTATACTTGTTTGGAGGGTAAAATAATGAAGTGAGCCAAAATTCTCATATCCTTATACTACTATCATTCTATTGTTACTGTTATAAATAACATGGCTTAACACCAAAAGTTATGAAAAATGTATTGGTATATTCTGCTTATGAAAGGGAAAATATTAATAGAATGGTCAGATCTTCAGTTCCATTGTAAAGTGTAGTAGTGAAAAGCCATTAATATCCTGGATTATACTTAGTATTGAAAAGCATAATTCAATATAAATATTCAAAACTCAGCTTTCAAAAAGGTTTTATGACTTGGGTCAATATCAGTTAAGATCTCAAAACGAATGTAATTTACCTTTAGAGTTAGGAAGTTGCATTAAAAAGAATTTAAGGCGGCATCAAGGTCGAATAATTAATTTAGGATTTAATGGGAATACGAGGATAATATTTTTTAAAGTAACATTAAGTATGCACATGTGTATAACATGATAATACCCACACCACTGCGTGCAAGCGAAATGAAATTCATAGCACTGCGTGCGCATGAATCGTTTTCAGAAGTCCATGAACGCAAACATTGGACTTTAAGAATAGAAAGAAGCATAAAGATGTATACGGCAGCTTCACCTTGAACACTAATGATGACTTGTCATGTTTTTTGGCACGGATATAAAATGAAATATACGATGGGAGGTTGTGAACTTACCTGGAGGGTAAGGGGTATCATAGCATGTGTACCAGGGTATCATGTTCTGTGCTAGATGCAATATATCAAGAAAACATAAATATATAAATTAATAGTTATCATCCGTGTATGAAGATTAAAGTTTACGGACATTAAAATATCACATTTTGAAAAATAATATACCGATTTCTTCCTCACACAATTCTTTCCTATTATTGATTATATTGTAATTCTTCTGAAATTAATTAATAATTAGGAGTAATAATTACCTATTCTTCCAAACACAATATCTTCGTAATTTTATATTATAGTATAATATTATTTTCTTGTTGTTGAACGGGAACTGATCTGTATCTTATCCGTATATAACTGATTTTGACGCACTTTTTGTGACACTGAAATATACATCATTACTTCCTTTTGGAACATATGTACACTACCTACTAGATTATCTGCCGGTTTTGTCATCTATATACTTTCCAAAGCAGCCATACACTTCAATTATCTTGACAGTAGTATTGAATATTTGATAATCCTTTATCAGAGACCCCCAGCCCCCCTCAACGTTGTAAGTTAACATTTTTGTCAGCAGCCTTTGTTAGCTCAAAACGATGACTTTTATTTGATAACACATTTTCTGACAAAAAAATATGTTTTGTGGCTGGAGGGTCTTTGATACAGGATACATCATATTCACTACTACTAAGTATTTATTGGTTAAAAAAAGTTATATATATATATATATATATATATATATATATATATATATATATATATATATATATATATATATATAATGTCATACTCAATCAGACATGTTGGATTCGATATAACAAATAGATTTTGTAAAAGATTTAGTTCGATCAAAGCAGCGTCAGGGTATACTGGTATTAAACCTAAAATAATAAGCGATTGCATTAAAAAGGTGGGATATTATGTATCGCCGAAATATGGATCAGTGTGGTTATTCGCAGTTTAAAACGATGTGAGAATAGCGGGATGGGCAGATGATGTGATGATATTTATTGACAATATGGTTGATATATTATTCGATAACAATATTACTAACGCTATACAAAATTAATTAAACATCTACTTTTTATCATAATCTTTTTCGTATTTGCTAACTCTCATTGGCAGAATATCTGTTAACATGCTATCAGTAATGCAAAATTCGCGTATTAAATCGTCCATATCATATTTTATACCACGTAAATAAGATCGAATTTGATCGAGTAATTTTTATAGGTTGTACTCGCTGTTTTGCAAGCATTTCTTTTAGTCGTTAGTCGAGGTTCGACTTTTTTACACGCTGCAGCAAGAGAAACGCCGACACCAGATATTATTAACAAAAACGGATTTAATGATGCGCCACTTGAAATTATACAGAGCCGGTCATTAGGAGCGGCAGATATGATATTACTCGCAGTATTTTGGTATAGTATTTGTAACATTTTTTGACGCACCAAAGATTTGTATGATAGTATCTGTAAAATTGCATTAGAGCGTCAACATCTTCTTTCGGAATGTTTTCTGAAATATGATTGAAATCGACTATATTTTTTTCATTATATAATATTTGTTTATATATTTTTAAGTAACTAATTCTGGAGTTTCAGCAGCAAATTCAATACACCACCAATAAGTAGCTGCGGTTAACTTTTTATTATCCGCTATAATCATAAACGTTTCCTCAATATCTTTGTTTAACACAATAGACACAGTTCCAGAAAAATCATCAGTTGAATGACGACATGGAAATGTTGTAAATATACTAAACTTTGCACTACTAAATAAAGACAATCTATATACACCAGTAACCTCTGCGATATGTTTAAGAGTGTTATTTTGCTGCGACCAGGTTGCTTTTCCTGATGCTACAGTGTACACAATATTCTTAATTTGTTTGTGAGGAATTTTAATGAGATCAGTTTTTGAATAATATTTGGAATGCTACTTAAGATTTCGTTAATTCTTGTGTTAATGTCAGTGAGACTAATGATAACAGTTGGTGGAGTTAAAAAAGAAATCATTGTTAGTTCTGTTTATGTTTCTACGAAAATTTTGAAATGTTTGTACGTGATTAGAAAACTCAGTTCTAAATGCGGCAACTCAATCAATAATTGTCGTTATCGAAGTCGTTATTGGAATTTCTTTATCGTCGACATGTTATTTAGTTGTAGCGTCGAAATCAATTTCCGGTGCTCGAAGATTTGTAATACCATTGTTGTTCTTATTCAAAAATGCAAGCATAATACCACCGCGCACTGACAAGTACTTAGATTCTTGATCGTCGACGTATTTTTTCGTTGTTGCATCTGTATCTGCGGTTGGGTTTCCGAGATAGGTAATTTTTTCCTGACATTATTATGTCGCCAATAAATACATCGCCAGCTTTCTTAACATAATCGTTAACGAACTTCCTCGAATCTTGTATTTTACCTTGGTCAGTAAAAGTGACTATATTATTAACAACCACGGTGGGAATTCGTACAAGTACATCAGATAGTTGTATCTTGCTCGTTTTTATTCGTCCTTCTTTATTCTGAAAAATAACAACTTCGTTTTGATCTACACTCGTGACATTTAATAAATTGGTAATTTCATTTTTGAGTTGGTCGAGAGTTGCGTATAAGTCACCTTGTTGAGCAGACGCTGAATATCCTACTGTTGTTCCAAATTTTGAGTAAAAACTCATTATTTATTTACTGCTTGATAAAATTATATACCATAATAGTAATGGCAAAATCGACGATATTAAACTTTGATACAGAGCGGTTGGTGAAACATAAACATAACAATGAGCTTCCAGATTGTCATTATCTTATTGTTGGTAGAACTGGATCTGGCAAAACAAATTTGCTAATGAATTTACTTCTTGGAGATAATTTTAACTACGATCGAGTTTATATTTACACATATAATCCACAGCAAGATAATTACGAGCTACTTAACAATTATAATGATAAACTTCATGACGATCTTGAATCTGGCGAGGAAGAACATATTCCAGTTAATCAACTCGATTCGTCCGAACACAAAATAGTTGCTCTTGATGATATTTCACTAAACAACGAGAAAATGAATAAAATCAGATCGTATTTTTCACTGTCGCGAAAAACGAAATGTAATTCTATTTAACTCGCTCAAGGATATTATAATATCGAAAGATTTATTAGGCGAAATACTGGTTGTTTTATATTATTTACAGGACTTGACAATATTGACGTTAGAAATTTTGCGAACGAACAATGCGGCGACGTAACAAAAGATAAATTTATTGAACTATATCGTCAAGCAACGGCAAATATATATATGATTTCTTTTTATTCGAAAAGTTAACAAATGATAAGAATAAAATGTTTCGATGTTGTATTGAAAACTATCTACAAAAATATTTTTATAGAAAATAGTATATAATTAATAGACAAATAAGCAAAGTACAGAAAACATATCGAAAATCTAAAAAAGCTTGCGCAATCTCAGGGAAAATTTAAACAATTAGTTCAGCAAGATCGACGTAGTCAAGATGTTGCAGCAGAAACAGCAGCTAAAGTTCTCAAACCAGTTACTGAGGCTTTACTTGGAAAACAACCCGAAACTAAACCACTTTCAGAAGAAGAGGCTAAAAAGTTACAAGAGAAAGGTTTACTTGGATTACTTAAGGAACAACAAGAGGCGGCTGTTGGAAGAATTATTGAGAGATCTGATGCGGAAAAGAAAAGATTAGCTGAGGCACTTGCAGCAAATATAGATGATCCTGCTGCGAGGAAAGCTCAAATAGATCGGCTTATAAATAATCCACTAGAACTTGAACGAAGATAGCGATATCAACATCACAAGAAGTTAAAGATATTTTAGCAAATTTATCAGGAGAAATAAAAGATATTAAAGAGGAGCAAAAAAGAGTTGGTGAGCTTACTTTAAAGGTTATGGAGGTTGGAGAGCAAAGGATTTTTATAAGAAAAAAAGCAAATGAATTAATATTAGATGATGAGTATCATGAATTTGTTTTAAAAAAATGATATAAATGATGTTAATAATATAAAAACTTGGGCAAAGGAAAGATTTGACGCACTCAATGTTATGTTAAACAAAATAATAGCAGACGGTGATAAAGCTAACGAAGAATTAGGTAAAGCCATAAAAAAGGAAGAGATGCTTCCATTTCTTGATAGAATAAGACAAGGTGTTATAGCTTATACTTTATTCGAAACAGCGGATGATGGTAGAGAACAAGGTTATGGTAAGGGGTGGAGTTTTAAAAGAAAATTTGGTTTATTTGATGTTAAACGTTTTACAAAACTTTTAGAAGAATATAGAGAAGAAAAAACAGGAACAGGCGTCAGAATATTCGCATCAGTTACTGAAATGATCGGCAGATTAATGTTATTGATATCATCAAAAGAAGCAGGGAATGTTGTTGCTGAAATCGACAATGAAATCATAGACATACTTGATAATTTGAGATCTAGTAATTTATTAGCATCTTACGAATACGATACTTTACAACGCGATTTAAGTTTATAAAAATATAATAATAAATGTCAGCAACATTATTACTCGACCCCAGCCAATCTGATAAAGATAGCGCGAACTTTTAAGTAAAGTATGTTCCGCCAATAGAACTTGATCGTGAAAAACAATATGAAATTGGATTAATTTCCTGCACTTGTTGGAATGCCATGTTGAATATTAAGACTGGAGTAAGTGATGAGTTTAGATTTAGTCAAGTTGACGATTTGATTGAAAGAGGTGGAATATTTAATATTCCACAAGGAGCCTACAACATAACCGACTTAAATAAAGTGATAAAAGAACTTATAGAAGATACAGGTGGTAGTGCAGATGATTTTGAGATAGCACCACATTATAACACATTGCAAGCAAGAATAATATTAAAACCTAATGCAACAATTTATTTTACATCACCAAGAAGTATCGCACCACTGATAGGATTTCTTCATGAAGTTTACTCTGCTGATGCAACTAAAGTTTACTCTTTTGATAAACATCCAGAAAGAATTCATCTTAGAGAAAAATATGTATTTGACGGTCAACTGCCAGTTAATATAACTGACGTAAACACGATATTGGTAAATTGTTCTATTGCGTCTGGTTCTTATTCAGCTAAGGGCAGCAAAGTGCAGACGATATAGAGTTTCTCACCAGAAGTTCTACCAGGTTCTCTCATGCAAATCTATCCAAGATATATTATATATTATCCGCTAAACGTTGAAAATCAAATAAATGAGGTAAATATGCAACTGACAGATCAAACTGGAAGACAGCTGGATTTAAATAATGAGCTCGTTACTTATTACGTATACCTACACACAATTATTTCTTAATTGACAAAAAAATTATACAACCTCAGATATATGATGAAACAGAAAAAAGTTAATCGAATAAAAATAGTAGGAGGATTTTTCGGAAATATATTTACTCAAATTGCTGAAAATATTCCAGGACTAGCTCGTAAAGTTGCGCCAATCGCACTTGACGCTGGTAAAGCTTTTGCAACTGGAGCTGTATCTGCTGATGGAACTGCAGTGGGACAAAAACTATCTGATAAAAAAAGGCGAACCACCGTCTATCAAACAAGTTATTTTAGAAATCGGAACCAACAAAAGAAACCCAAAGGGCGATGGTAACAACAACGAAAAATATTTTTATCACCAATTGGCGAGCAAATTATACAAAATTTAATATCTAAAGTTACAGCACCGCAATAGTTTTATATAACCTAATAAAATAAAAAAATGTCTGTTAAAACCTATCTCGATTTTCCGGAAATTTCTGACAAAGACGACGCAGTAAATGAATTTGAGTATGATGAATATCTTCATGAAAATTCTAACGAACCTAACAAGGCTGGCGTTAGAACATTTAATACAAGAGACGAGGACGTATTTCTACTGCCTTGCAAAGCAATGTTAAGAGTTCGTGGTCGGATTATGACAATAGCTAATCCACCTGCTGCAATTGCGGCTGGAATAGAAATAGCTCTTATAAATAATGGTTGGTGTTTATTTAGAAGTGCTCGATATCAGCTGGCCAATCAAACTGTCGAAGATATTTCAAATCATTTACAAGTTGCAAGTACAGCCTTAAATATTTTTTTGTTTTCCGATGATTACTCTAAATCAACTGCAACTAATATGATGTGGTTTAAAGATACTGGAATTGGAATAGCAGAATCTACGGAATTTATTCAAAAAGGTGTTTTAGAACACGGAGCTGATGCTGCTGCAGATGTTGTAATAGTAAGAAATTTTCTAATTGCTAATGCTGCAGCGCTAGGTATAGTTGCACCATCTGCAGGCGCTAATGCGGATGCTGTATGACTTTCATTTACCGCTGCTTGTACTAATCTTGGTATAACCGCACCAGATGCAGCTGCAGACGGCGTTGCAATGTTAGATTTAGTTATTAACACAGTTGAACCTCGAAGTAGACGTTATAACGAAGGTTTTTCTAAAAGATGAGCACTTGCAGCAGAATCACGTCAAATTACAATGATGTTTCCGCTAAGTACAATATTTGGCTTTTGCAGAGACTATAATAAAGTATTTCGCGGAGTTAAACATACGCTTATTTTAGATCGAGCAGAACAAAATGATTGCCTATTTAGATTTGGTGGTGCTGATGTGCAATTTGTTATAAACAAACTTGCGCTGTGGATGCCACGAATAACTCCATCGGTCACTAAAGCATTAGAATTAGATAGTATACTGGAAAAACGCACCAATAAAATTCATTTTCAACAACATATAATATATCAAACAGCAGTTCCGAATACCACCGACTACACATGGCGAGTTACAACAACATCGAATGAACAGCTGCCGCGTCATTTATTTGTTGTATTTCAGAGACAAGATCGACGCGACAACGCTGATGTCAGACGAATTTATGTCAGAATAAATTCAAAGCAATATCCACAACGAGCGATCGAATGCAATTTTGCAGATGATGCTAATAGAAACATTACTAGACCGTACATATACCTGCTCGACTCGATGCAGAAATATCAAGATACTGGAGACGGAACTCAGATATCAGTAGAAGAATTTCGCACACTTTATCCGATATTTTACTTTGACGTCAGTAAACATAGCGAGCGAGGTGTTGACAGTACTGCTGATATTGAGGTTACTTGGACGCTCGGTGCCGCTTCAGCAGCTCCAGCAGTGTTAAATGTATATGCATTAGTGATAAGCGACAGATTTGTAACAATCGACTCCATTGGAGGTAAAATGACAATAGAAGTTAAATCTGTAATCGTTATATAAGATGACAAAATATATTATAAAAGAAATACATTTAACCGATGGCCAATTTAAAAAATTAACAGCTGCTATTGCGAAGCGGAGGTCGGTTTCACTAGAGATCAACCCGAGTGCTTTGGGGACTTTAACAAAATATTTGTTAACCAAAAATCAAGCGAGTAAATACGATCGCAAAAAAACTTTCGTTTTACACATGAGCGCCACACAAATAACTGCGCTATCCCAACGCATTGCGGTGGATGGTGGTTTCTTAGATCCGGCACTATCAGTTATAGCCAAAACGTTACTCCCTAAAATTTTGCCAGTGTTAGGAATATTAGGGATGGCAGCGGCGTTAGGAGCAGTACATGGAGCATCAGAAAAGGCATTTAAATGTAGTGGTATTGTCAGAAGCAATGTCTTTGGCGGTGGTATAAAGAAAATTTTTGTCTAAATATTAAATATAATGCCTAAACGAAAAACTGTTAGAAGAAAGACAACCACGAAAAGGAAAAATACGACGAAAAAAAAGACACAAGGTGGATTTGTTCCAATAGCCCCATTACTGGCAGGATTGGCGGGAAGTCTACTGCCGGGCCTGTTACGACGAGGACGAGGACTAACGCTGCCGGGAACAAGGAGATAAAATCTCCTGCGTTAAGTAATTTTGATATACTTGATAAATTACAAAAAGTTAAAAATTTTCGCGGAGTTTATTCTAAAGATGAACTTACATCTCCAGCATTGCCGGGTTCTTGCATTATAAATATACAAGATTTTAATGACGGATCTGGTACACATTGGATAGCTGTTTTTGATAACAATTATTTCGACTCGTTCGGAATTCCACCGAGTGATGCGGTAAAACGATATATGAGTAAATACAAAATAATAAATTATTCTTCTAACCAGATTCAAAATTTTAACAAAAATAAAATCGTATTTTATGTTTCTTTGTTGTCCCGGTACTTTTAAGTTTAGAAAGGGTCTAATAAGCTGCCAAAATATTTGGTGCTCGGCGACGCTAAAAATAAATTTTAATATGTTTTTGGCAATGTGGTACTTAACATCTATC
>JAEAOA010000989.1:0-24210 GCA_016746295.1 Potamilus streckersoni | reverse complement strand
TTTAAAAACCCTTTTAAAAATATATGGGGGTGCTTTAAAATCAGTTGGTTCTAGTAATAGGGCCTTTTTAGCAGCACGATCTGCTTTATCATTACCTTTAATTCCTACATGGCTGGGTAACCAACAGTATACTATATTGTGGGAGGTACTCAGCTCAGTATGCTTAAGGAGAATATTTGCTAATAATGGATTCTCCAGTTTTCTGTCATGTATTGACTGAAGTACTGATAGTGAGTCGGAGAATATTATGCTTTTTGAAATACTCTTGCTTGCAATGTATTGCAAAGCAAGGTCTATTGCTCTAATTTCGGCTGAAAAAATGGATGTACCATTTGGTAAGCGAACTTTGGTTGTGTGGTTTCCACTTACGAAGGCTGCAGCAGCCTTTTCCTCATCTTTTGATCCATCGGTATATATTTGTGTATATTTTTCAAATTGTGAGAGGAGTTCATGGTAAGAGTTGTGGAAAATTGAAGGGTTTGTCTCCGATTTTTTTCCATCATGTAACGTAAAAATTACCATTGGTTGCTGAAGTAGCCATGGGGGTGTTTCGGAGATGTTGGCTTTCAGAATATTTGAAAAATCAATTTGAGTACTTAAGAGAAATTGTGAAATTCTAATGCCAAATGTAGGTATGATATTTGGTTTATTGTCATATAAGGATTTATATTTTGGTTCAAAAACTGCCGCAAAAGCTGGGTTCAGAGGGCTGGATCTTAATTTGATAGCATATTGTGCGGAAAGCATTTCTCTGCGTTGTGATAAGGGTGGCTCATCCGCTTCGACAAGGAGGCTTTCACACGGGGATGTTTTAAATGCTCCCAGGGCAAGTCTTATTCCCTGATGATGGATTGGGTCAAGCATCTTTAAATACGATTTCCTTGCTGAACCATAAACAACGCAACCATAGTCTAATTTGGAGCGGATAAACGTTCTGTATAAATTGAGTATGAATCTCCTATCAGCACCCCAGTCAGTGTGCGCTATTACTTTAAGTAAATTAAGAGATTTCAAACATTTGGCTTTCAAATATTACAGATGTGGAATAAAAGTCACTTTTCTATCGAAGATAATGCCTAAAAATTTTGTTTCCTCAACAACTGGAATAGGTGTTCCTTCCAGCGTGAGATTAGGTCCATCATGATGTCTTCATAAGTGACAGAAATGCATACAGACAGTTTTTGATTTCGAGAATTTGAAGCCATTAGTATTGGCCCAATTTTGAATTTTGTTTATGTTTTGCTGTAATTGTCTTTCAATTGTATGCATGTGTTTGGATCGGTAACATATTAAAAAGTCATCAACATATAATGAGCAATCCTCACCTGGCATCAGACACTTGGTGATGCTATTAATCTTTATATTGAAAAGCGTCACTGATAAAATACTGCCCTGGGGTACACCCGTCTCTTGATCGTGTATATCAGAGAGGGTGGAGCCCACTCGTACTTTGAATTCCCTGTCTGAGAGGAAGTTTGATATGAATGAGGGCAGTCGGCCTTTTAGACCCAGATTGTGTAGGTCATTTAGTATTCCGTACTTCGATGTTGTGTCATAGGCCTTTTCCAAATCAAAGAAAAGCGCTACTAAATGTTCCCTCTTTACGAAAGTATCACGAATAAATGTTTCAAGTCTAACCAGATGGTCGTTGGTACTACGACCATGACGAAAGCCACTTTGTAAAGGAGAAATTAAATTGCTGCTTTCCAGTTACCATACAAGCCGAGAATTGATCATTCGTTCCATTGTTTTACATACACAGCTAGTTAGTGATATAGGTCTGTAGTTGGTAGGGTCTGTGCTAGCTTTACCTGTTTTGGGGATTGGTTTTATTATTGCTTCTTTCCAAATTTTTGGTACATTGCCAGTAATCCATAAATCATTGAAGATTTCCAGAAAAACTCTCAAGGATGGATCTGGAAGGTGTTTTAAAAACTGGTAATGTATATCGTTAGGCCCAGCGGAAGTATCATTGGCCTTATTCAAGGATTCCATAAGTTCCGACAATGAAAACGGTTGGTTATAACTCTCCAAGTTATTTGATGTGAATTTCAACCGTATTTTTTCTTTTTGAATTTTAAGTCTTCGGGAAGCTTCGGAATAATTAGATGATGAGGAATTTTCGGAGAAACAATCAGCAAGTACATTAGCTATTTCATGCTTGCTTTTATAATTGATGTTATTTAGCTTCAGGTGTTGGAAGCAATTGTATTTTCCTTTACCATTTATTTTGCGGATCGTGTCCCAAACTTTGTTTATAGGGAAACGAGAGTTTAAAGTTGAAACATATTTTTTCCATGATGTTCGTTTATTTTCTTTAATCGTGCGGCGAGTTTTAGCCCGCGTAATACGGTATTGAGCTAGATTTTCGGGCGTTGGACGATATTTTGAATTTGTTCAGTGCTTCTCGGCGTTGTTTAATGGCTTGTTCACATTCTTTAGTGAATTATGGTTTGGGTTTTTTTTGAGAATTTGTCGAGGACTTAGGAATGGACTCTTCTGCAATCTCGATTACGATAGATGTAAATTGTCGAATTGGATTATCATCATTTAGTATGGTATTCCTGTTAAGTCTCATTGTACAAAGTGTTTCAAATTTGGCCCAGTCAGCTTTCTTTAAGTTGCACTGTGGAATTGTGTCATCCATTTTGGTATTGGTGTTCTTAAGATATATTGGAAAATGATCACTGCTATGAAGGTCATCAGCGTCCTTCCAATTAAAATCCAACAGAAGTGAAGGAGTACACATTGTTAAGTCAATGCAAGTGTATGTACCCGGTCCTGGGTGCAGATAAGTCGGAGACTTGTTATTAAATAGACACAAGTCGTATCTAGCAACAAAATCTTCAACTTTTTTCCCTCTGTCACTTATGTATTTCGATCCCCATAAAATGTTATGGGCATTAAAATCACCAAGTAAAACAAATGGCGTGGGAAGTTGTTGAACAAGTATGTCTAATTCGTTTGGTGATAATTTAGTATTTGGTGGTATGTAGACAGAACAAAATGTAATCACTCGATGTAGAGTGACACTTACAGCAATGGCTTGTAGATTTGTATTTAAAGGGATGTTTCTATGTGGGGCTTTATTGTTCACAGCAATAAACACCCCTCCTAAGGCCCTGTCAACGTTTTGTAGGTATGTGTTAAACAGGGAGTAGTTTTTGAATGTGATATTGTCCGTATCTTTTAAAAAGGTTTCCTGAAGACATAACAAAGCTGGATAATATTTATTTAAAAGCAGAAGAATCTCATTGTAATTAGCTTTAAGTCCTCGACAGTTCCATTGTATTATTGTGTTTTTCATTATAAATTTAGAATGGAGGTTTTGGATTTAGGTTAGACTTTTCGAGGGGAACATCTATAGGGTTATTTATCTGGGGGAAGTACGGGTGTGATTCTTTTGTTAGGTTTTGAGCTACCTTAAGAACACGGAGCAGTATCTTCTGCATCCATGTTCTCAATGTCCCCAAACCTATTGAATAGTTTGATGGGGTCATCTGACCCCTTTTGTTGTCTATTTCCATGGGATTTGCTTTTCTTTGGTGACTTAGTTTGCTGATTGTTGTTAAAGGTCGTTTGGGTAGATGCCGTGGTTTTTTGTGCTTGGTAATGTGGGGTGTTATGTTTTAATGTTGAATCGGGTATATCTGTTTAAGTTTGAGCGTCCTTCGATGTCTTTGGATTGTTTTTCACTATAGTAGAGAAGGATGGGCCAGAAAGAGATGTTTTTGACTTTACTAGCTTTCTAGCCTCTGGGTAGGTAATGTTGTTAGTATATTTGATCCTCTGAATTTCCTTCTCTTGTTTCCAGGTATCACAATCCTTGAAATTGGCATGGGGTTCTTATCCACAGTTGATACAATGCGGAGTTGCTTTGAATTCCGATTCCTGGTTAGAATTGTCTCCGCATCGACCACATATTTGGTTTCTTGAACAGCGGATTTCATGGTGTCCATATTTTTGACACTTGTAGCATCGAAGTGGGTTGGGGATATATACGTCAACCTTCACTTGCAAAAAAAACCCCATGACTACTTTGGGTACAGTTGGTTTATTGAAGGTGAGTATAATGGTGTTGGTGTCCTGCAGATTGTTATTACGTTTGATACGTATTCTGCGGACTGCTGTGACACCTTCATTTTTCATTCCTTCAATGATATCTGTGTCGGTGACTCCAGCCAAGTCACGACAGCGAATAACACCTTTGGAGGTATTCAATGTTGTGTGGGCGAACGACGACGCTGGAATATCGAAGAATGTTTTTATTTTTTTGAGGTTTTCTGTTTGACCTCGTCGCTGACATTCAACAAGTAGACAACTCGATTTCAACTTTTTAACACTTTTTGGCGATCCAATCAATCCGGTTATTGTCTTTTCTATAACGAAAGGAGAAAGTGTAGTAAGTGCTTTTGTGGCATCTTTAGATTGTAATACCATGAAGCGTGGAGATGAATCCACGCCACATGGTTCATTATCTGTGTCAGATCCTGGTTTGGTTCGTTTTGGAGTTTTGTTTTGAATTCTCCATGATGGCAGTTTGAAAAATTCAGCAACCGTGCTCCCCACCCACCACGTAGCCCAACAAGGGGACACTTTTCAAGTGCCAGGGATACACAAATACGATACTCAGTTGGTAAAATTAGCTTTAGTTGACCCTGAAGTCGCCAATTTCGAAGGTCAGTAAAATTACCCCCTGATTGACCCGTTAAGCCACCGCCTTCTAGGAAGTCTTCTAAGATTTAAGAAAGGAAAAGATATAGCAATAGAATGTAGGGGCAACGGTGGTATCAAGCGAGATACAAGAATAAAGTAAAATAAAGTAAAAGGAGGTGACAGAGTTAATAAAGACTTCCTAGGGCTCGGCGTGACCAGCCGATTTGTCGAGACCGGGCCCATCTCAACCACCCGTCTTAGGAGAAGTAGAGGCCAATGTAGTGTGTTGCAAGACCAGGATCCTTTCCTCCTCCGTTACGGGTCGCAACCCACGGCAAACAGGTTGCCTCTACTTAGTCGCCTTTTACGACATGTAGCGAGGCACGTCGGGCCAATTCTACAACCCCGAAACCGCAGGGGCAAGTAAATAGAGCAAAATGTAATCATTCGCTGAAGAGTGACGCTTACAGCAATGGCTTGTAAATTTGTGTTTAGAGGAATGACTTTATGATGGGCTCTGTTGTTCACAATAACAGAGACTCCCCCTGAGGCGAAATCACCATTCCGAGAGTAGTGGTTAAACAGGGAGTAGTTTTTAAGTGTGATGTCTGTGTTTTTCAAAAATGTTTCCAGAAGACAAAGCAGAAGAGTATCATGGTAGTTGGCTTTAAGTCCTCTACAATTCCATTGTAAAATGGTGTTCTTCATTACAACTGTATATTAGACCTTTCGAGTGGCAGATAATTTGGTTATTTATCTGGAAGTACGGGGGTGTATCTTTTGTTGTTGGATCTGGAGTTACCCTGAGGACATGAAGCAGATTCCTCCTCATCCATGTACTCTAGGTCTTCAAACCTGTTGTGTTTTTACAGGGTCATCAGACCCTTTTTATGCCTATTTGTTTGAAGATTTTTCTTGCTATTTGGTGATTTTGGTGGAGAGGTAATCTTGAACGTTGCTTGCGTCGATGTCGAATTTTTCTGCGGTCTATAGTGTGGGATGTTCGAGTCAGAATGGGGTTCAGGCGGGTTTGTTTGAGTTTGTGCGTCTTTCGTTGCTTTTTGGCTGCTCTTCACTACAGTTGAGAAGGATGGGCCGTGGAATGATCTAGCTTGAACAAGCTTCCTGGCCTCTGGATAGGGAATATTATTAGTGTATTTAATCCTCTGGATTTCCTTCTCCTGTCTCCAAGTGTCGCATTCCTTGGAAGTAGCATGATGTTCTTTGCCGCAGTTAACGCAGTGCGGAGTGGCTTTGCACTCTGATTCCCGGTGGGAGGAGTCGCCACACCGGCCACAGATTTGACTTCTAGAACATCTGTCTTCATGATGGCTGTATTTTTTTTCATTTGTAACATCGGAGGTGATTTGGTATATATACCTCAACCTTAACTTGTAAGAAGCCAACCTTAACCAATTTAGGTAATATGGGCTTATTAAAGGTGAGTATAATAGTGTTGGTGTTCTGCAGATTGTTGTTTCGTTTGATACAAATTCTATGGAGTGCAATGGCACCTTCAGTTTTCATGCCCTCGACGATGTCCTTGTCGCAGACTCCAGCAAGGTCACGGCAACGAATGATGCCTTTTGATGTATTAAGTGTAGAGTGGGTGGAGCAGGTTACTGGAATATCGTGAAAGGTCTTAATTTTCAGTATATTTTCGGTTTGTTCTTTGCTCTCACACTCTACAAGTAGGTCACACTTTTCGGCTTGCCGACTAATCCAAGTATAGACTTTTCGACTATAAATGGTGACAATGTGGCAAGTTGTTTAGCTTCGTCTTGGAGTGGATGACCATGAAGCGAGGAAAGGATTCCACACTACATAGTTCATCATCTGACTCTGATACAGTTTTGGTACGTTTCGGTGTTTTTTTTGGAATTCTCGATGATGGCAGTTTGAAAAATTCAGCATCCGTGCTCCCCATCCACAAAGGAACCCAACAAGGGGACACTTTTCAAGTGCCAGGGATAAACAGATACCATATGCAGTTGGTAAAATTACCTTTGGTTGACCCTGAAGTCGCCAATTTCAAAGGTCAGTAAAATTACCCCGTTTGACCCGTTAAGCCACCGCCTTCTAGGAAGTCTTCTAAGATTTAAGAAAGGGAAAGATATAGGAATAGAATATAGGGACAACGGTGGTATCAAAGGAGATACAAGAATAAAGTAAAAGAAGGTGAGAGAGTTAATAAAGACTTCCTAGGGCTTGGCGTGATCAGCCGATTTGTCGAGACCGGGCCCATCTCAACCACCCATCTTAAGAGAAGTAGAGGCCAAAGTAGTGTGTTGCAACTACCAGGATCCTTTCCTCCTTCCGTTACGGGTCGCAACCCACGGCAAACAGGCTGCCTCTACTTAGTCGCCTTTTACGACACGTAGCGAGGCACGGCGGGCTAATTCTACAACCCCGGACCCGCAGAGGGCACATTGGAAGGAACGCACTCTGGTGAATCTTCACCTTTTAGTATGTGTGAGTGGGTAGTGTATGGAATTGTAAAACTTTAGTATCATGGGATGTTTTCTATCACGTCCGTACTCCACGAATATAAAGCGACACGATCGTCAGTATATAGATAGAGATAGATAGATAGATAGATAGATAGATAGATAGATAGATAGATAGATAGATAGATAGATAGATTGATTGATTGATTAAATTTTAACGGCGCACCAGCACTTTTAGGCTATTTAGCGCCATACAGTAGGTCATATTTGTAAATAGGTTCAATATCGACCAGCGATATAGTAAAAAATCCATAGTAGATAAATATAAAATGGTAAATGTTGGTAACAGTTAAAGATATTGGTTCACGATCAACGGGAGATGTAAATGATGTATCTTGATGAAAAGATGTAAATAATAGTTGGTATTGGTATTAGTTAAAAATTAGTTTGGGTAAGGTCATAAAAAGTTACAGTTTAAAATAAAGATTTACTTCCTTTAGGAACTCTAAAATACTAGTGATTTGAATAGTATCAAAAAGTTCCTGCATGTCGTGTACATTATAGTATTTATCACGCGTAGGTTGCAGGTCGGAACACGTGGTCATAAAGTGTTCAACAGTAAATGGTACATTGCAAGGAACGCACTCGGGTGGATCTTCACCTTTTAGTATGTGTGAGTGGGTAATGTATGTATGACCGATTCTGATTCTTGCAATGACAACCTCCTCCCTACGAATAGTTCTGTAGGAAGGAGTCCATTCTCCCAAGATTGGTTTGATGGCATGAAGTTTGTTATTGATTGCTTCATCCCATGATACCTGCCACTTTTGACGTAGATACTTTTTGATACAAGGTTTAAAATCAGAATATGGTAATTTAAAATCCGATGGTTCTAAAGTTAGGGCCATCTTAGCAGCCCGGTCTGCTTCTTCGTTACCTCTAATACCAATATGGCTAGGTAGCCAACAGTATACTATATTGCATGAGGCACTAAGTTCAGAGTTTTTTATCAAAACATTCACCAATAGTGGATTATCTAGTTTGATATTGTGTAGCGCCTGAAGCACTGATAATGAGTCACAGAAGATAATACTATTTAGAATATGATTAGTTTCGATAAATGTCAGAGCAAGGTCTATTGCTCTGATTTCCGCTGTAAATATGGATGCATCATTTGGCAAACGCTCTTTGGTTATGTGTTTGCCACTGACGAAGGCTGCAGCAGCCTTATCAGCAACCTTTGATCCATCAGTATAAAATCTAGCATAATGTGTAAATTCATTGAGTAGATCATGATAAGAATTCAAGAATAGGATAGGGTTTGTCTCAGACTTTTTCCGATCATGTAACGTAAAATTCACTTGGGGTTGCTTAATGAGCCAAGGTGGTGTTTTCGAGACAAAAGTTTTCTGGATTAAAGATAGATTACATTTGATTTGGTCAAAGCAGGATGATATTCTAATACCAAATGAAGGTATAGCATTTGGTTTATTTACGTATAAAGCTTTGTAATTTGGATGAAAAACGGCCGAAAAAGCAGGGTTCAGAGGGTTTGATCGTAACTTAAGAGCATAATGTGCAGAAAGCATTTCTCTGCGATGCGATAAAGGTGGTTCATTCGCTTCCGCGAGAAGGCTTTCACACGGAGATGTCTTAAATGCTCCTAGAGCAAGTCTTATTCCCTGATGATGAATTGGGTCAAGCATTTTCAAATAAGACTTCCTAGCTGAACCATAAACAATGCATCCATAGTCTAAGATGGAACGGATAAATGTTCTATACAAATTAAGGAGGACTTTTTTATCAGCACCCCAATCAGTGTGAGCAATTACTTTAATCAAATTTAAGGCTTTTAAGCATTTAGCTTTCAAATTCTTAATGTGTGGAATGAATGTCAGCTTTTTGTCAAAAAGAACACCCAAGAATTTTGTTTCCTCAACAACTGGAATAAGTGTTCCATCCAGCGTGAGTTTAGGGTTATCATGATGTCTTCGCAACTGACAAAAATGCATGCATACTGTTTTTGATTTTGAAAATTTGAAACCGTTATTACTGGCCCAACTTTGAATCTTATTGATATTTTGCTGTAGTTGCCTCTCAATTGTATGCATGTGTTTTGAGCGATAACAAATTAAAAAATCGTCAACATATAATGAGCAGTCAACACCGGGAGCTAAGCATTTGGTGATACTATTGATTTTGATGTTAAAAAGCGTCACAGATAAAATACTGCCCTGGGGCACACCCATCTCTTGCTGGTGTGTATCGGAGAGGGTAGAGCCCACTCGAACTTTGAATTCCCTGTCAGAGAGAAAATTAGAGATAAATGAGGGCAGACGGCCTTTGAGACCCAGATCGTGCAGGTCTTTTAGTATCCCGTACTTCCATGTTGTGTCATAGGCCTTTTCTAAATCAAAAAATACCGCGACTAAATGTTCTTTTTTGATAAAGGTATCACGAATGAATGTTTCTAGTCTAACTAGATGATCATTAGTACTCCGTCCATATCGAAAGCCACTTTGGAAAGGAGATATTAAATTGTTAGCTTCTAAGTACCAGAGTAGTCGAGAATTGATCATTCGTTCCATTGTTTTGCACACACAGCTTGTCAGTGCAATTGGTCGGTAGCTGTTGGGGTCTTCGCTATCTTTACCGGGTTTGGGAACTGGTATTACAATTGCTTCTTTCCAGTTGTTGGGTACATTACCAATAATCCATACATCATTGAAGAGTTTCAAAAGAGTTTTTAATGATGGTTCTGGAAGGTGTTTCAAAAACTGGTAATGTATTTCATCAGGCCCAGTGGATGTATCATGGGCCTTATCTAAAGCCTCCCTAAGCTCGGATAATGAGAACAACTGATTATAACTTTCCGAGTTCTTGGATGTGAATTTTAAACGTGACTTTTCTTTTTGAGCTTTAAGTTTTTGGAAGGCTTCGGTATAATTAGATGATGATGAATTTTTGGAGAAACTGTCAGCAAGAGTATTTGCAATGTCACGTTTTGAATTAAAGTTGTTATTGTTTAGTTGCAGTTGTCGGAGAGGGTTGTGTTTGTTCTTTCCGTTTATTTTGCGTACAGTATCCCAAACCTTCTGAACAGAGGAACGAGAGTTTAAAGAAGAAACATATTTCTTCCATGATGCTCGTTTACTTTCCCTGATTGTGCGACGAGCTTTGGCTCTGGCAATGCGATATACAGCTAAGTTTTCGGGCGTCGGATGATTATTAAATTTGTTTAATGCTTTTCGACGTAGTCTAATGGCTTCCGTACATTCCTTAGTGACCCAAGGTTTTAAGATTCTTTTACAGTTGGTAGAGGACTTGGGAATAGAGTCTTCTGCAATTGCTATTAGAATAGATGTGAAAAGCTGAATGGGATCGCTAACATTGAAAACTGTGTCCTCATTCAGCCTAGTTTTGCAGAGTATTTCGAACTTGACCCAGTCGGCCTTCTTTAAATTCCATTGTGGAATTACTTCATCAATTGTAGAGTTAAGATTTACAAGTGAGATTGGGAAGTGATCGCTACTGTGGAGATCATCAGCGACCTTCCATTCATAGTCCAAAAGCAGCGAGGGAGAACAAATTGTCAAATCGATGCATGTGTATGTACCCGTGCCTGGGTGTAGGTATGTAGGTATTTTGGTATTATAGAGACACAGATCGTGTCTAGAAATAAAGTCTTCAATTTTGTGACCTCTATCACTTATATGATTTGATCCCCATAGAATATTATGGGCATTAAAATCTCCGAGTAAAACAAATGGTGCAGGAAGTTGTTGCACAAGGGTATCTAATTCGTTTGGGACTAGGTTAGTGTTTGGTGGTAAGTAAATAGAACAAAATGTAATCACTCGCTGAAGAGTGACGCTTACAGCAATGGCTTGTAAATTTGTGTTTAGAGGAATGACCTTATGAGGGGCTCTATTGTTCACAATAACAGAGACTCCCCCTGAGGCCCTGTCAACATTCTGAGAGTAGTGGTTAAACAGGGAGTACTTTTTAAGTGTGATGTTGTCTGTAGTTTTCAAAAATGTTTCCTGAAGACATAGTACTGCAGGATCATGTTCATCTAAAAGCAGAAGAATATCATGGTAGTTGGCTTTAAGTCCTCTACAATTCCATTGTAAAATGGTGTTCTTCATTTCAGCTGTATATTAGACCTTTCGAGTGGCAAATAATTTGGTTATTTTTCTGGAGGAAGTACGGGGGTGTATCTTTTGTTATTGGATCTGGAGTTACCCTGAGGACATGAAGCAAATTCCTCCGCATCCATGTCCTCTAGGTCTTCAAACCTGTTGTGTATTTTTATAGGGTCATCAGACCCTTTTTTATGTCTATTTGTTTGAAGCCTTTTCTTGCTATTTGGTGATTTTGGTGGTGAGGTAATGTTGAATGTTGTTTGAGTCGATGTAGAGTTTTTCTGCGGTTTATAGTGTGGGATGTTTGAGTCAGCATGGGGTTCAGGCGGGTTTGTTTGAGTTTGGGCATCTTTCGTTGCCTTCTGGCTGCTCTTTACTACAGTTGAGAAGGATGGGCCGGGGAATGATCTAGCTTGAACAAGCTTCCTGGCCTCTGGATAGGGAATATTATTAGTATATTTAATCCTCTGGATTTCCTTCTCCTGTCTCCAAGTGTCGCATTCCTTGGAACCAGCATGATGTTCTTTGCCGCAGTTTACGCAGTGCGGAGTGGCCTTGCACTCTGATTCACGGTGGGAGGAGTCGCCACACCGGCCACAGATTTGGCTTCGAGAGCATCTGTCTTCATGATGGCCGTATTTTTGGCATTTGTAACATCGGAGGGGATTTGGTATATATACCTCAACCTTAACTTGTAAGAAGCCAACCTTGACCACTTTAGGTAGTATGGGCTTATTAAAGGTGAGTATAATAGTGTTGGTGTCCTGCAGATTGTTGTTTCGTTTGATACGAATTCTACGGACTGCAGTGACACCTTCAGTTTTCATGCCCTCGACGATGTCCTTGTCGCAGACTCCAGCAAGGTCACGGCAACGAATGATGCCTTTTGATGTATTAAGTGTAGAGTGGGCGGAGCAGGTTACTGGAATATCGTGAAACGATTTAATTTTCATTATATTTTCAGTTTGAGCTTTGCGCTCACACTCTACAAGTAGGTCACCTGATCTTAGCTTTATCACACTTTTTGGCTTGCCGACTAATCCAAGTATAGTCTTTTCGACTATAAATGGTGACAATGTGGCAAGTTGTTTAGTTTCGTCTTTTGAATGGATGACCATGAAGCGAGGAAAGGATTCCACACTACATGGTTCATCATCCGACTCTGATGACACAGTTTTGGTACGTTTGGGAGTTTTTTTTAAATTTTCCATGATGGCAGATTGAAAGATTCAGCACCCGTGCTCCCCACCCACCAAGGAGCCCAACAAGGGGACACTTTTCAAGTGCCAGGGATACACAAACACCATACTCAGTTGGTAAAATTACCTTAGGTTGACCCTGAAGTTGCCAATTTCGAAGGTCAGTAAATTTACCCCCCGATTGACCCGTTAAGCCACCGCCTTCTAGGAAGTCTTCTAAGATTTAAGAAAGGGAAAGATATAGGAATAGAATATAGGGGCAACGGTGGTATCAAGCGAGATACAAGAATAAAGTAAAAGGAGGTGAGAGAGTTAATTAAGACTTCCTAGGGCTCGGCGTGACCAGCCGATTTGTCGAGACCGGGCCCATCTCAACCGCCCGTCTTAAGAGAAGTAGAGGCCAAAGTAGTGTGTTGCAACTACCAGGATCCTTTCCTCCTCCATTACGGGTCGCAACCCACGGCAAACAGGTTGCCTCTACTTAGTCGCCTTTTACGACACGTAGCGAGGCACGGCGGGCCAATTCTACAACCCCGGACCCGCAGGGGGATAGATAGATAGATAGATAGATAGATAGATAGATAGAGAGATAGAGAGATAGATAGGAGATAGGTGGAAAGACGTGTATTTTTACTGGGAAGAAAACAAAGAAAACAAAGAAGAACAAAGAAAATCGGCCGGAATAGGAGATATTCAATAAGAGAATCAATAAGGAGAGGACAAAAGGTTTCAAGAAGATCAAAAGAAACAGAAGGACAAAAAGGAAGAAAGAAAAAAGGGACAATTGTGTGCTTTTAAACTATCCAAAACTATTCTTTTAACTATTACCTATTCAAAGAGGAATACAAAAGGAAACAGGAAGGATCAACAAAGGATCAACAAAGGTAGGGGTTTTTTCTTTCATCCCAATATATCGCTTACTTTGGGCTGCATTTTTTAAAATTATAGATTAATCTAGAAGTAAATTGTTAAGTGATTAGTATAATCATTAAATAGTAATCTAAACAAATATATAATAATAAATAAAAATAAAATCTAAACTAATATTTAATTAAACAATCTACTATCCTGTCTTTCTCAAAATAAAAATAAGCTAACAATTCAGTATATATTAGTAGTAATAATTATTTCATTGTTTCTCACTTCCCTGACAAATCATCCAACAAACAGCTAATACAAATTAATACAACAACATCCAGTAAGATGGCAAATAAGCTTAAGGCTACATTCACCAAGTTCAGATTTGCCTAAAGGGCCACACAAAAGGACACACAAGCCAAAATGATTTTAAACCAAATATACGGAAATTTAGATTTTACAACATCACCAAATCAACAAGAGGGCATAAAACCAAAAACTTGCAACGCTAACCTCAAACGCAAAACTACCCATCCAGCATACACGTATATCAAAGAGCAAACACAAACAATAACAACAAAAACAACAACCACGACAATATCGATGCCAATATGGCTGACAATGAGCAATATAATAACAACAAAAGATTCAAAAGCCAACGAACCATTCAGTTACACTCAACATGACCAAGAGCCATACAAACCAAATCAAAGTAACACCGAAATAGAGCAATCAGTCTGTAAACAAACTCATGATACGATCCACATAACCCAAACACAGGTTAAGAATAAAACATCCAAGGTTAGATATGCAAATGATCAAGAAAAACCGGGGCCGTCCAAAACACATACAATAGAAGAACTCAGAGAGATCATGGCAGCTCTCTCACAAGATACTTTAGATACATTGCAAGATTCAAACACTAAACTCCCAATACTTGATAAAATTGATGAACCAGCAACATATTGTGGTAAAGGTAAACAACCACTCAGAGGACCACCGAGGGTTAAAAAGACCACACTAAAAGTAAACCCACAGCTTTTTAACAACCGTACAGAATTACTAAATATTAATCGCAAGGAAATTTCCAACAACACAACTTTCGGAAATGATCTTGTATCTGGACAACAAAATAGAGTTAAAAGACCACGAAACAATGAAGAACAACCACAAACAAAACGACCAAGGACTGAATTAAAGACACAACAGTATAACTCTACTACAATAAATGACAAACAGGTATCAGGGAAAGACAGACCACAACCTAAACACAAACTCCAACCCCATCCAAGATACCTAACACTATATCTCAAATCACCAAACAACATCTCGATTACTTTATCAGACTCCGCCATCCGAATTGAACTTCTGAAACACAAATCCGGAAATATCAAAATCATTAGGACCAAATCATCAGATATCATAATCTGGTGTTTCAGCGGAGCACAAAACAAGCCTATAAAAAAATTAAGCAAATTGACAATGTCCCAGTCAAATTACTCAATCAGTATGTTATTAAAGGGAACGCCACAACAGCAAATAACGCACAGACACAGACGACAAATGACAGCATCAATCCCCCATAAAAACAAGCAAACCAAAAAAGACAACCAAAAGGGAGACTTCCTTATTTGGCAATGGAACTGTCGAGACATAAATGCAAATTGCCGAGAACTGCAGGCAAACTTGCAAGAAACTGAAAACAAACCTATGATAATATGCCTCCAGGAAATCAAACTCAGAACAAAGAACTCCAAACTCCCAAAATTAAAGGAGTATGAACAAACCTACCTTAAAGACAGGGGGAACGGTAAACTAGGAGGGGGACTGGCCTTTTACGTACATAATGACGTAACGCATACCAAGCTGATTGACTTTACAAGCAACCAAGACGAAAGTATTGAAGTACTAGGTATTAAAGTTAAAACAAATAACAAAACCTACAATATTTATAATATATATATATATATATATATATATATATATATATATATATATATATATATATATATATATATATATATATATATATATATATATATATATATTCCACCAACGGTCTATACTGACCCCACCGCAACCATCAAAAGCATATTTGACGGTAATAAGCAAAATACCATATTATGTGGGGACTTCAACGCCCACCACCACTCTTGGGGAGAGCATGGAACAAACAGGCGAGGTATACAAATATACAGACTAATCGACAAACTGTTATTAAATATCCTAAACAATGGCACACCCACTCGAATGTGTCCCCACACAGGCAACAAATCCACGCTAGATCTCACCATAACCACACGCAATATCGTCCTTGATACTCACTGGGAGGTACTTACTCAATCTCCTATGGGCAGTGACCATTTCCCAATACAAATTGGGCTACGAGCCCAACGACCTCCAATACCAGGACCCACTACACCTAATTGGATATTAAGTAAAGCAAAATGGAAGATATTCAGATTAAAACTACAGAACGTAAAATTAGAAGACATACAGGACGACAACGAGGACAAATATTTTCAAAATATCTCCCAATGCATCTTAAATTCAGCCACACAAGCTATACCCAAAACTAAAGGGCTAGGAAAAAGAAACTCCCTTGGTGGTCAAACGAATGCAAGCAAGCAAATGAACATCAAAAGATTGCTTTAAATGTATACAATAGAAGTATGGAAACCAAAGATTATATAGAATACAAAAGGACTAGAGCAATAGCTAGGAGAACCTTTAAATCTGCCAAAGAAACCTCATGGGGGAATATTGCTCGAGTTTAAATAACAAAACACCAGCCAAACAAATTTGGGACAAAATTAGGGCAATAAATGGTAAGAAAACGAAAACAAAATATATAAAAGTTAATACCATTGGCAACTTAACCCCAGCAGATACACTTGCTCAACACTTTGCGGAAGCAAGCAAAAATTCAAACCACTCGCAGAGCTTCCTAACTCAAAAAGCAAACCTAGAAAATAGGCACCCCCACCTATTTACTGATATGACTGCACAGGACACGTGTAACTTAGACCCCCTGAATGATTACTTCCACATTACAGAGCTTGAAACAGCGTTAAAAAATAAAAAACAATCTGCTCCTGGGGATGACACTATAGGATATGCAATGTATCAAAATCTCCCACCCAATATGTAAAACATCCTAATACACCATATCAATCAAATATGGACTACTGGCAAAATACCATTAAAATGGAAAAAAGCCCTGGTCATCCCCATCCCAAAAAATAATAAGGATCCACACCTAGCAGCATCGTACAGGCCAATCTCACTCACTATCACATTATGTAAGGTCATGGAAACTATGATAGTGAATCGACTTAAATACTACCTGGAATACAACGAACTCATAACTGAGAATCAAAGCGGATTCTGAGGAAACCGCTCCACACTTGACCAAATTTTACGTCTAGAAACAGACATCAAACTAGCGTTCAATAATAAAGATTCGAAGCAACGACACCTCGTGGTTATTTTCATAGACTTCGAAAAAGCATTTGACCTAGTATGGACAAACGGTCTTATTATAAAACTGAATAAATTCGGTATCAAAGAGCGCTTGCACCAGTGGATCCGAAGCTTTATTCATAAACGATCCTTCAAAGTTAAAATAGGAACTGAAAACTCGGCTGAACAAGAAATTGAAAACGGGACACCACAAGGTAGTGTCATAAGTCCCATCTTGTTCAACCTCATGATTAATGATCTTTCGAACAACGTTAGAACACTAGCTGAACTATCACAATTCGCGGATGACGGCTGTGTATGGAAAGCCGGAAATCCAAAAAGCCCCAATTATATTGAACAATTACAAACTAGTCTCGATCACATCTCAAATTGGACCAATAACTGGGGCTTCAAAATCAACATGGTCAAAACTGTGGCCATACTCTTTTCAACAAGAAATATAAGACAAATACAGCCTCCCAGTTTGTATCTAAATAAACAACAAGTGCAATTTACTACACACACAGTGTTTCTAGGCGCCACATTTGACAGACATCTTACCTGGAAGTTGCACATAAATAATCTCATTGAAAAATGCAGACAAGATCTCAATCTGCTAAGGCACATCAAAGGCCTAAAGTGGGGGGGGGCAGATCAAGACACTATGCTCAAAATTTACAGAACAATAATTAGATCCAAATTAGACTATGCCTGTCAGGCATATGACTCTGCAGAGCAAGCATTACTCAATAAACTAGACTCAATTCAGTACCAAGCACTTCGACTATGTACTGGAACGCTACCCAACACATCCCTTAGAGAACTACAAGTGCTTACCGGAGATCCGCCTTTGAACCTAAGGAGAACAGAGCTCTTGCAAAAATATACAGCCAGAGTCAGTACTCTTGCAGAACACAACCCTAGCAGACAGGCATATAATAAAAGTGGGATCGCTTTCCGCAAAAGATGGGTCAAACACCCCCAGCTTTCAATCGAGTACATAAAAAAATCAAACAAAACCCAAACCTCGTCATACAAATTGAACAAAGATTGTTTCAAGATCCAAGCCCATGGCGGAATCAAACACCTAAAATTAACTTCCAATTGATAGGAGGGCGTAGTAAAAAAGATAATCAGTGGAAGCTCTTAACACATATCCAAGAACTCTTAAACACACAGTACAAAGAACACACTCATATTTTCACGGACGGCTCCAAAAATCCACAAGAAAACAAAACAACTGCTGTAGTAGTCATACCATCAAAACACTTTAAAATTAAGGTCCGACTCCCCGACGGATGCTCAATTTTCACAGCTGAACTTTGGGCCATTAACCAAGCCATCAACTGGACTTTTACACAAAATCAAACATCACATCTCATCATTAGCGATTCACTCAGCGCACTACAAGCAATTAAATCAACCAAACCAACTAACAGAGAAAATTTGGTAGAAAATACACTATACAGCCTTCGTAAAGCTCTAGAACAGGGGAAAAATATTGAATTTCTATGAGTACCATCCCATATTCAACTTCAAGGAAATGACTTAGCGGACCAGGCTGCAAATGAGGCACTTAACACCAATTACAGAATCGACATAGGGTACAGTACCCATGAAATATCATCTCAAATACAAAACTTCATCAACAACCAGTGGCAATTACAGTGGGACGAACACTCCAGTCACACGCAACTACACTCAATTCAAAACAAAGTTGATGGCCACATTAAATGGAAATCTCTACCAAATTACAGGGAAAATCACCTAATTAATATACTCAGAACAGGCAAGACCAAATTGTATAAAAGCATTGGCAAATACCTCAAAAAGCAAAAAGGGTATAGACCAAACTGCCAACACTGTAACTTGCCTGAAACCCTGGAACACATCTTCAATGAATGCATTCACTACAATACACTAAGAATCATCTTTCAAAGCAAACAAAGCGCCATACACATACCCCTGTTTCTTCAAACCTAAATATAACAAACATATTCAAACTTCACATATTAATATAATTCACTACTTGCAACAAATTCAAAAATCTAATGCAATTTGAATAAATGTTCAAATAAAACCAGAGTAATGACACAAATTAAATTAGAGTAATGAAACAACTAAATCTAGTAATCAACATGCCAAGTTAAATCAGGATCCAAATTCGACTGATGTTTTCCATCACGTCCGCCACCAAAACATAATTTAAGCTAAATAATAGGTAATAGGGCAGCCGAAGTATAGCGGTGTGGGGATCGGAAGATAGGGATAACCACCCCCCCTACACAGTAATAATAGCAGCGTTAACAACAAGACCGAAAAGATAAGAGAAATCCCATGAAATGAAGAAAAGACGATGAGGAAAAGAAGAAAGAAGACAGAGAAGGAAGAAAGAAGACGAGGAAAGAAAGAAATAAAAAAAGAGAAAAAAGAGACGAAGAAAAAACAAAAAGTAGAAGACGAGGAAGGAAGAAAGAAGTAGACGTAAACAAAAAGAAAGAAGATGAGGAAAGAAGAAAAAGAAGATAGAAGACGGGGACAGGAGAAAGAAGGAAGGTAAAAGACGAGAAAAGAAGGAAGAAGACGAAGAAAGAACAAAAGAAGACGAGGTAGGAAGAAAGAAGTAGACGTAAACAGAAGAAAGAAGAAGACGAGGAAGGAAGAAAGAAGATAGAAGAAGACGAGGACAGGAGGAAGAAGAATGAATAAAGACGAGAAAAGAAGAAAGAAGACGAGGAAAAGAAGACAAGAAAAAGGATGAAAAATGTATACATACATATATAAATTAAAATATATATGTGCATATACAAATTAGAAAAGACAAAGGAACGATTAAAAAAGAAAATAGACAACAAGAATAAGAAGAGGAAAAAGAAGAAAAAAGGAAAACCAAAGAAGTAAAACAGCTCAAACCAAATAGTATCAACGACAGCGACATCAAGTCAACAACGGGAACCAACCAGTCAGAAAGACATTTTAAAAATAAAAATAAAAATAAAATTTGTCATAATTTGCCATCAAGAGGATGGATGATTCACAATCTGAAACACCTCAAAATTAATACCCCACACTCACCTCCCTCATATACAAAAGGCACACACACAGGGAACCACTGTAGCACTACAAACAGGTGGCCCAAGCCCTAACCCACAAAAAAACCAATCCCAACATAAAGGATAGCAAAACAATGCTAACCTAATATATAAGATTGCAATTATCATATGCCAAAGAGTAGAAATTTTTTTTCTCCCTTGTCGTTGTAACGGCAGGAGAAAGAAAGAAAGATAGTAATAGTCATAGGCCATACATTGGGCTCACTTTGGCTTGAACTCACTTTAGGAAAAACAACTTTTTACTGGCCCTTAAAAGAACACAATTTGATCATGTCAAAAAAAAGAGCAATAAAAACTAATTTGACAGACAAAAAACATAGGGTGACATAACACCCGAACCAAATTAAAAAAAAATTTTTTTTTAACTGATTTAAAGTACGTTTTGTACAATGCTACATCCTCAATAAAAATCTAGGAAATTTCACAACTCAGGAATATTTGAAACGTTTGTAGCAAATACAAGTTTGGCAGCTAGGGACAAAACCCGCCCCCATTAGGCAACGGGCAGCACCTGATACCCCTTAATGAACATTAACCGCCAAGAGAGCCAACACTGCATCCATTGCCATAAAAGTTACTCTCTGGGGAAGAAGCGGACAAGCCTAGGGGCCACTCTGACAAAAATAAAGAAGACGAGGAGGCCCCTGGGACAAGAAGAAAGGATCAAGAGGATACAGACGTCGAGTAGGGGCCACCCAGGAAAATAAAGAGGAGGAGGAGGCCCCTACATGCTGACGGGAAGCTAAAAGAGAAGCAGACGGGGGATTGACACACTCTTTTCCGGGGCCCTTCCTTGGCCTTTTCCGAGTCCGGGGATCTTGACATTCTGACTGATGCCTTCTGCAGTTAAAAAAGGTCTGTTAAGGTCGGCAGTACAAAAGGGTGATGTCCGGCTAAGGTGGTAAACCATCTGAGGGGGTTTTACTAAGCCCACGCGCCGGGGCAATAAAAGTGTCAAGCACTGAGACACGGGTGAGCCCTGCCTCGGAAGGAGGGGAGGCCGCTAGCCCTTTTCAGGGCTTTAACCAGTCATAATACACGAGAGTGGACACATGATTATAATAACAGATCAGTCAGTCAGTATAGCTACCCTCCGATGACTCGTCAACATTAGAAATGAGCAGCGAACTACAAAACTGTTTGAACTCTAAATGTACCTGGAGAATGCCAGACGTCTCCTGGATGAACTGACATTGGAAGTAAATGAAGTCAGGATAAAGGAGGAAGAAAAATGGAAAACTAAAGAGAAAAAAAGCAAGGCTTTTGCCTCACCTCTTCACGATACCTAAATTTGAGGTGACACCTGAGGTGAGGATACATCAAATAGAAGCAGCAATACCACAACTTATTCATCCACGGTTGTGGTATACGAGGGAAGCTTTCACTATGCCAAAGAGGGAAGATGGAGTGAAAACGAAAACAAATCAAACAATACCGATCTTCCAATCACAAATGTGAATTGGGAGAATGACTGGAACCGGCGATGCGTGTGTGGTGCCCTACCTGGAAGATGCTAACATTAGACAGGTGCAATTGAGAGTTCTAAAGAAAAAACCCCCAGCCTTTCTTAGGGCTAACCTGATCTCTATAAAAGAGACAATTCAAGAATAATTTGTGTGAATGTAGTATAGTTCGACTATAAACACTCCCTCTTTTCATGATGTGTCTTTGCACGCGTCTTCACAGGTGTGGATTGTATGTTTTATGCTAGCTCGTTCGTAGGTGATATTATATTTTTTGATGATTAGTTAGTAATGATAGTATATTGGTGTTTTATGCTTACTCGTTTCATGGATGTAGATAGTATATCCTATGTGAAGTAATTAATGTTTTCCTTTACGTCCATGCTTGAAGTATATAAATTTATAGCGTTCATCATTCGCGCCGCCATATTTTCCTTCAAGGTCGCATTCACGGATGCGTCATGCCATTGCTTCCGCATAAACTTATCACGCGAGATTTTGGTCTCGGCTTCCGCGCTATTGAATTTTTGCAATTTCTTTTTCCCCGATGGTGCCTGCGACCCAATTTTGATCTCTTCTATGATTAGTAAACGAAAATCTGGCAAAGTTGATAGTCTAGCGCTCTCGATATTTCCAGATGCTCAGTCGTATAATGTCCATAAATAGTGCTCTGACGGTTTCCGTGAGGAAATGAGTATTACATAATCGCCGAGGTTAAAACTAATACATCCCGGGGTCAAGCTTTATTGGTAAGTAAACTTTTTAATTAGCATAAGATGTAAAGGTATATTTGTACTAACAATCACATGACACTACGTTGATGTTAATTTTATTAAAACTGGCATAAAAACTGTAATCAATTCGAGTATCACAAACTGATTTGTGTATTTAAACTGTTACCATTGTATATTTTAAAAATTGTATGCCTTCGTAGTCAACTTTGTATATTGGTCACAATTAGCCAGATAAAAACGGTTAAAGCTGCGTTAAAAATAGGCGATTCCAATTGCATTTAACAGATTGGTCACAGTGTGGCAAAAGCAGAGCCCATTTTGACGAGTGAAGAAACTGGAAATAAACTCTGACGCTTTATCTGATCTGCGATTTGTACACTTTCATCGAACAAGTTCTACCGTTTGAGGTTAGACGTCAATAGCTCAGCATTGGACTTGGTGAGACTAATATCTCAGATCAAGTCATTGAGGTCTTTTTGGCTGGGGTGGTATGTGTCTCTTTCCTCAGCTCCATCTCTGAAATTGTGATCTGACTTGCTGTTCTCTTCTAAAGACGGCTGCTTTCCTGAGTAGTGGGTACTGGGAGTTCAGGGCAGTGTGGCAGAGGAATGATGGGTGAAAGAAGATCTGGATACGTGATAGGTGCATTTTTTGTCAGTCCGACATTCGGTAGGGTCCACCATGCAGAAGTAGCAGTTGCATGAGTGGTCAGTGAGTTCCCACCAAATTGTTGGGATAGCGAACTTAATTGCTCTCTGTTCTCCTTTGTACTATCATACAAAAATACATTTTTGTACCCTTGACAATGTGTAAGAGATTCTCGCAACATTTTGCATATGATATATTTTTCAATTGCATGGAAAATTCAATTTTAAAATTGAAATGTTTAGTTTTAAAAATTGCAACAAATTTTATAAATTAAAATTCCGAGCAACAATTGTCCATCTAACCTTCCATATTTGTTTCAGTGTTTGCATGTGAAATGTGGTTGCCAGAGTTTGCCTTGATCCCCGACAGGCATGCCGAAATAGGCCTTTTAGGCCTAACATGTGAGCAGAGGCTTCCACGGAGTACTTTTTCGCTTGATAAATTGGACGTAGACACAGAAAAATGAGTCTGCCGGATACTTGCATCCTCTTGATGCCATCTCTGAAAAATGCAGATATGTATCCACTTAATAAATAAACTGAATTGGCGTTCTTAAGACTCATGTATTTTATACTACTAATTTTAATACTGTAAAGTTCTAGAAATTACTCCAAGTTTACTCATCACAGAATCTAAAATGTTCAGGAAAATATGAACATTTCGAAATATAACTGTCCTGGTTACTAAAGCAGAGAGTGGTGAATAATATCCATTTTCTATCCTTTAAGGCATAAGCAATTAGGAAATAATACTTATTACCCAGAAACGTAAAAAAATTGTTTAAAAGTGTGTGATGTATAATTTAGTTATTTGTTTGTTAGTTTTAATTTAAATTTTATTCCATTTCATGTCATTGTAATGATAGCATTGGCTACTGAATTTCATATTAGAAATTCAGTTCAGTTCTGTTTGACCTGATAAACTACGAGATGTTGAAACAATTTATCTAGTTGATGACCTTGATTTATAAATCAGATAGAGTTTTAGTAAACAACTTTTTAAAACAATTACAATTTATTCTAAGAATAAGATTCATTCAATGGAATCAAGGCCATACTTAAAGTACATTGCAATTAGCATGTATTTTTTTTACGATGTCCTAGAAGGGGACCACGTGACCCTCATACAGGAATCTATTTTGTGTCTTAACTTTATGTATAACAATTTTCTTGAAAATAACAAGCCAATTTGGCTAAATATCTTAAAGGTATCTTGTTTTGACCAGTTTGAGTTGAATTTTTATTTTATATTATGGAATTATTGATTCTTTCCATGGAAAAATACTAGTGCTCGTGCAATAATTCTTCAACAAGGAAATTTATTGTAAATTATTCATAAATTCTAAACTAGAATATTTTCTGTGATTCAACAAGGAACTGTTGACACAGCAGCACTTTGAGCGTCACGACCTACGTCATCGCCCTCCATTTTGATTTCATTGGGACTCGAATACAAATTCATTTAGGACTTTTTATTGATAGGACT
>JAEAOA010000099.1:2500-19498 GCA_016746295.1 Potamilus streckersoni | reverse complement strand
GCCAGAGGGCTGCATCACTGTAACCTGTAACCTTTTCATTTGCATTATTATTTTATACAAATTCTGAAGTGTCATTGCAGGCTGCATTAAATACCTTCATGGTCCCGATGTTTGAGACCCCTGACTTAGCCTTAGTGAGTCATAAACAGCCACAAAAGATCATGAAATTAAGATTGTGTTCAATGTACAAAGATCAAAACTTGCATTCAAGAAGATCTACTTTAGGCATATATATATGTATATATATATATATATATATATATATATATATATATATATATATATATATATATATATATATATATATATATAAAGAATACAAATCATATGGCAAATAAAACCCTTTCAAACACAGAGGATTCACCAAGGGATCACCAGTGTCAGGGATTGATTAAAATAGATGCAATAAATTGACGATGAACAGTGCGAAACTAGTAACTAACTAGCCTGAGCACTTTTGACGCTTAATGAGTCTTTTTCAAAGGCAAATACAAAACATATATAAGACAAACAAATAAACACAAAAACATTGTGTTTGTAAACCTCTACATGGCTGTCTCCACATGAGGTAAAACTATAAATACAACCAGATGGTATAGACTTGTTGCGGATACTGAAAACTGTGTATAATTCCCTAAAAGTCTACAAGCCAAAGCGACATCTATTTTTACTTTTTTGTACATTTATGTAACGCAGATTATATCCCGGATATTTGATTCTATACTGGTTTTTCTTATAGTAAAAATTGAAGGATACTAAGAAGATTTGGAAAAAGTTAAATTCTACTAGTGCATTGTTTTCTTTTTCTAGTCTTCTTGGTTTAGACCGCAATGTATCCTTGTATATATGGTATCAACTATTTTATTCCTTCACCTGATGAGTTTTATCTTACATGAATACAATCACTAAAAGACAGTTTTCATTTCCACCTACATACATATTGAAATTTTCCATTTTAAATCTTAGTCAAATGGAAAAGCCCTCAAAAAATCTTTATCTTGTTCTCTTAAGAAGGCAGCATGACTTTAAACCAAAACTTTAAAATTATGTGTATATATTTATGGGCACACAAGTGTCAGTGGAATATAAATAATTTTAACTTTATGTATTTTCAGGAGTATTGATCCCACTCCATCAATATCAGAGGTGTCAGCTTTATATGGTTACCTTGATGATGACATTCCCATCCATTGGGCAGTCGTTGATAATGGAGAGATAGCATTCTACGAGTTCTCACCCATCTCCTTACCTGTTGACATTACTGTTGGATGAGGATAGTGATATATTAATTGCCACTAAAATTGTGAAGTTACAAGTTTTTTTACTTGGCAATACTGTTTTGACCTTGTGGCAAGGCACTTTACCTCAATTGCCCCACTCATTGCTCTTTAAACAGCATAATCCTATGCTAGGGTCCTGTCTGAATCTTTTATGTAACCGTATTTTTTCAGGACTCAGCCAACATAATGCCATTTTAATTATAAGATATAGTAAAGCCATTCGATTTTTAAATAGGGTAAGTGGTTTTTAAAGGCTACTTGCTGTTGACTTGAGAAACATTTTTTTCTGGAGCATAAATTTTTAAAGTATTCACTGGATGGTCAGCTTGACATGGAGAGGTGTCTTATCTACAGCCAGTCATTTGTGTCAATTAATCAGAAGTATTGATAAGCATCAAATTCAGTTGCCACTTGAGAGATTAGGTAAACTCTTAATGTAATGTATGCTGCATATGTCAGAAATTAATCAATATTGTTAATAAATAATAAACAAATCTCTTCAGTACTTATTCCAAACAAATTCCATGCACAATATACTTCATCACCTTTATTGCTATGTCATATTATATTGCATTTCAATATTTTTTTTATATTATTGGCATTATTGTGTCTCACAGCACATATGTTGAAGCAATATAGTATTATTCTTGTCTGTGTCCTTGGACTAAGGGCATATTGTATTATTATTGTGTGTGTGTCCGTGACTAAGGGCATATGTATTTTGTATTGTATTGCTCTTGTTTATGTGTCACAGGGCTTGGAAAATATTGTACTGCTCTAGTCCATATGTCCCTGGGCTAAGGGAATATTGTATTGTTCTCGTTCATATGTCACAGTACTAGGGGAATATTGTATTGCTCTTCATGTATTCCAGGGCTCATAATTAAGATTTCTTAACTTTGATTAACAGGTTCACCATACTACATTTTTGTACTGTTTCTGCATAAATTCACTAATCTGTGCACTCTTATATGTTTACTTTCTACAGTGTCTCTTCTAAAATGGCATGTTTTGCCCTATAATGCTGAACTTTTTGTTCAGTCTGGAATTGACATTTAGTAATAGGTGCTAATATGGTAAATGTGGAACTGACTTCCTTCATTGGCAATTACAGAAATAGAATGTTTTTATTTTTTAATACTGACATTAGGCTGAATGCAGTATCAGATGATAAGTAAATAACCCAATTTAAGTAATAGGGGTCAACATTTGAAGAAGATAAAAAAAACATCCAATATTCTACAAAAATGGCAATCAGCTGGTTCTTATGCATCTGATGTACCCAAAAAATGAGGAGTTTTATTTCTAAAAACACATAGCATTTCTAATACACAATAAAAATAATTCATTCATGCATGGTTAGAGAAAAAAAAGATTGGAAGTCTTTTAAATGAGATAAAGCAACAACTCACAAATGTTTACAAGACTTGAGTTAATGTAACAATGCCAGTGGTTTAAAGTTGTTTTTATTTCTCTCTGAGTACCCTTGTCCCTTTACAATTGATGGTTTTGGGGATTTTTTTTTTATAAAATGACAATTTGAGTCCTGAAAGTATACTAAAATAAGATATTTAGAAAACATTTTTAAATGTTACAAATTTAAATTGGGTCATTTACATATACACATAAACATTCAAATTCAAATTTTATTTACCAAGGTCAAGCAGTTAAGTGTAAGTTGCTAACAGTTTGCACCAAAAAAGTCCAAAGACCAAAACGTTCAAGGCTCATAAAATATTAAAGAACTGCTAAGTGGCATGAAAATCAGATCAGATCTCAGTTTCATAAAGCTTTTCTTTTTTAAATACACACTCAACTTATAATTTCTGTATGCAAATTTTATTGAAATTTAAAGTAATTTTGTCAATGTTAAACTACAAAATACTCTTGTTCAGAATGTAGGTGTGCCAGTTGTTCAGATATCCTATTAGTTTGATAAAAACATGATCAGCATGCAAAATTGTAGCAGATTTGTGACTAGAATTTGAGATGTTTTATGAAGTGGTACAATATTTTACACTCAAACCACAAAACAAGATAAATTAGACCAATTATAAATTTGCACTCATACATGTTTGTATGAAATGCCAGAGCCCTCAATACATCAACATGCCTGCATCTCATTCAGTTTTTGGGTGAAAAACATGTGGTCAGTTTATGTTGTAAGGACGTGTTCATAAAATTGTTTTGCAGTCAGAAAGTAATCCTGATTTCAGGATATTTTTAACTGTAATTGATTATGATTAAAGGTAATCAGAATATATTTGATTACTGTGACAATTTGTAATAAGTTTTAGATGTTTATAGTTAAACAGCAGGTTTGTCATCTACATAGTCATGTAAACATCACTACCACAAATGTTCTGTCTACCAGAGGTAGCTTTGCATAATTAACTAACAGACTGTGCTGGTACAGCTGTCAACAATGGAAGCAAGATATATCCACTGCAAGCTAGGGGGGGGGCAATAACACATTTTCAATTGGAAGAAACAGACATTTACTCTAACTTAGTGATTAGAAGTCATAATTCTAGTCAAAATATGTAACACTTTCATAGAGGAAAAGAAGGTCAAACTAAGAAGTGTGAAATTTGTTCTAATTGTATTCACCGAGCATACACTATGTGCACAGCATATCTCATAACTACTTGGACAAAACATTTCAAATTTGCAAGGACACTCTCATAGTAGGGATCCACAATGAATTAGATTTGGATTGTAAAGTCTTTAAAACACTAAATTTCTTTATGTTTCTATGTATCCACTTAGTTACTTACAGAAATATTACTGAAGCATATGGACAGAATCTTTTAATTGAGTGGAGGTGTCTATGCCCCAGAAATTAATAAGGTTTTTGTGACATTAACGTCATTTTCAAGGTCACTTCACAGCAATAACTCCAGATTTAAAATTCTTATAAAGATAATAATGCTTACGTCATAAATATATCTTTTTTTACAGGGAGATTGATCATCTACAAAATCATAACTGAAACATGTTCAAGAAAAAAAGTTGTTACACATCATTGACTTGACATGATAATGTTTAAGTCATCTGTATTAAAGATTATTGGCAAGTTTGTAAACAGTGGCAACGTTTCTTTGAGGCCAGATTTTGTCTTGCATTGTAAGTGCAAAGCATGATTATTTCATTTGTTGGTGTGTGATTTATTTTTAAAGATTCTTCTGAAAGCAATAATCTATCAACAAAGCAAACTAAATTCAGCAAAAATAAATTTCAGAACTCTTGGTTGATGGAGTTTTACTTTGTGAAGCCCAGCAGCAAGCGAGTTCATTAATTCTTTGCACATACTGCAAACATTAGATCAGCATAAGTCATTCTGGAGTGTAAGGCATCCATCAAAATAGCAACACTACCTGTATAAAATATTTTGACACAATGGATAGAACATTCAGATTAGTTTGCTTTATTATCTTAATCTTTGTTATAATACTAACAATTATTAATTGACCCAATGCATTTCATAATGATTTTAGCCATGAAATTGATTGATTGAAAGACAACAAAAAGCACTTACATATGTTTCTACAGTTGATTTGTGTTGATAAAGTGTTTACATACATGTACATACTGGACAGTGGCATGTATTACTGTTGTTATTACCGGTAAAGACCCCATAGAACTTGAGAATATTATGTCCGTTCCATTCATCCAATGAAATAATCAGTTCCAAATGTGATGTATATTTATTTTTCTATGGAGTTAAGTATATTTTGTGGTAAAAGTGCTGTGTCAGATACAGTTCTGACAATCTAATATGGTAATCAAGAATAACCAACTTTTGATAAGGATTTGCTCAGAGAATCCAGCAGGGAAGTTTGAACAAGAGTAGTCATATAAGACTGAGGTGAGTTGTTTAAACTGCAAAGAGGAAGACGTATTGATAAATGAAACTTTGTGAGTCAAAAAATAATCGTCAGTTGTACGAACATCACCTTTTAGAGTTTCTACCTTTGGTTCATCAAGAAAGGTCTTAACAATACTATGGACTCATTTCTTGAGCTCATCAATTATTGTGAATTGTCTAAGATTATCATAATCATTATCAACCTTTTTAGTTGAGAACCCCATATCAAACAGCTGTTCTTTTCCTCTTTCAATTTGTCATGAGTTTGTCTAGTTTCTTTTGTACCATTCCTAATTCGTTATATGTATTCCTCGAGGTCCAGCTCATACAGCTTCAAGATTTCAAGATACATTACTTAACCACATCATAATTAGCTCTTTGTTCTACTGACACGTGCTTTGTCAATAAGCACGTGCTTTGCCAATAAGTACACTTTGTAATTATAAAGTCCACTTATCTCGACTATTGTAAATGTTCAGCAATTTTCTAAAACTTAGGAAACTGTTGATCATTTTCTTTTTTTTTTAAAATGATATACTAACCTAATATGTTTGTTCTCTGCCTGCCAGTTTTATCCTTTTTCCTCGTTCACAGTTTGGATTTCGATCATTTGTCTGAAGCTGACGTTTTCTTTGCTCTATTTCCATTAGATTTTTTAATTACATTTCTTTAAATTTTTTTTCTTCTCAGAGCCATATAGAAACCTACTAATTAAGCGTAAAGATCTTGTGAAAAACTACTCTCTCCACTAAATAATGTGTCAAAACGTTTTCATTGCCTGTTTTGCTAAAGATGCGTTTACTTCCTAAATATAATAGTGTTTGCCAAAACCCAAGAAATTGTCTTTCTTTAAAGACTCCACCCCTTTCTAAGCATTTTAGAAACAAAGTTCCTCACTTTAGATGACATTTTGAAAGTGTACTTGTTTTACTAAAGATTTCTCAAATATTTGAAATTAAAATACCTGGGACTAACTAAGAAGATTCCCAAACCATGTGAAGTTATTTTTATTAATAATTGAATTTTTCAAATATTATATTTAAAAAATTACTATCATAGATGAGCCCCCGATTAATGTTATGTCTCTATAATTTTAAACTAAGTAACCTAAAGATGCAAAACCAAAAAGGCTTGTAAAACTTTACAAATAATAGACTCGTTAAACATATTTTTATGTTTCAGAGAAACAAGGATTTCTCTTCACAGGAGGCCGGGGGTGCTAAAGGAGCGTATCCTCCATCTAAAAATTACGTCTCTGAGACGTCTGAAGATTCCAACAGGTTTCAGCATAGACTGATTAATTTCTTGTTCTGCTTCAGAACAACGTAATACTTTTGCTGGCAACTGTCATTATGCAACCCTAAGTACAGCTGGACATTGATAAAATAGTGAAAAGCAAAGTGCCTCTTGGATGCGATATTCTTTTAGTGAACTCAAAATTTAATTTATGTTCGAAATGCACAGTATCTCTTTAATTATTATAAATTCGCTCGGGATAAAGTTAAAATAAAAAAGCCATCAGCTGGTATTCTTGCTCAATGTAGCAGTATGCCGTTGCAAAGGGAGGGGGCTAAGGGGTTCTTTATTTAGTTGTACTGGTCGCCCTACACCTTCTTAATTCCAACTGTTTAAATGTTTCCCATACACCTTCATTGCTCAATTGCATATTTGACAAATTCTTTCTCGTCACTAAGTGCAGTAGTTATGTTAAGGCTAATTTTTAACCACTCTTTCAGATCAGTACAAACATATGGACCTTTTCCCTACACTGAAGACGTATTCGTATTTTAGTCAACATGAGTAGTGAAGGGGGTGCCTATAGCGACAATGGGAGTTATCATTAAAATATGGCCCGCGGCACTTTGGCGACAAATGGCACAGCCGAAGGAAGATAGCGACAAGGGGAATTTTGTATTAGCACACCCTGGGTTTGTATAGCGACAAGAGAAATGGCCCAGGTGGCATGACGTCACGGTACTGAACACTTGGTAACAGTGTAGCAAGGAGCTGACCTAGTTGTCCTAAATACGCGCAGCTAGCACTACGACTCTAGGGAGGGACCTATAAAATAGAGACATAGAAACCGACATATATTACTATAAAACCTAGAGTTATATATAAAGCATTACATAGACTTGAAATATGTTGATGGTGTTCATAAATTTGCATATTTATAATGATGCTATAAATAGTTTTAATCAAGGAAAAGACTAACACTAAAATGGATGTGACTAAAAGTAACGCTAAAATGACGAAATTGTCCCAGAACTTAACCGAGACTAAACATGTCCCTGAACATTAATTTACATTGGCTTAGACTAAAATTAATACTAAGATTGCGACATTGTCCAATACTATAGTGGAAATTAAGAAAATCTGGAACATTAATATTCAAGTGACTGTGACTAAAAGTAACGCTAAACATACGAAATTGTTCCAGAATATGACGGAGACTGAACTTATCGCAGTAGATTAAGTTATGTCAGGGTTCCAGTAGGTCATGGAATCCTGGAAAAAATTTTGGAATTTAAAAAATAAATTTCAAGGGCCTTGAAAAGTTATGGAATTTGTCAAAACCTTGAAAAGTTTTGGAAAAGTCATGGAATTTGTGACAATGGAGTTAAAGATATTGATTACTTTAAATTTTATAGAGCACCGAGAACCGATTAAATAAAATTATAAAATTACAATCGATAAATGGTTTCAATTCATATAATAAGATTAAGTATTCCTAATGGAAGTATCACATGATTTCAGGTGTAGTTCACTAAATAAAAGAAAGCAACTGGAAAGTAATGTATTTTGTTAATATTGCAAATAGGAACACATTCAAAGACTACTAAGAATTGTTTCCTTTTTTCTTTTCAATACAAATTACATTGATCATTGGATTATGACATGAATTCCTACATAAAGTCAAAGTGTGCTAGCCCATGTAAATTTAAAAAGTACATATCAAATATATTTATTGTTAACTTATTTCTTATTTTAAATTGAAAGATGTTATTCCTTATGTTCATTTACTTGACAATGCAAGATAGCGCGGTCCTTGAGTTTTATGTAATGGCCCTGGAAAAGGTTTGGAAAAGTAATGGAATTTATTTTTTGTTAAGTCTGCAGGAACCCTGTTATATTTGCTTAGTCTAAAAGTAGAACTAAGATTACCAAAATCTCCCAAACCATAGTAGAGACTGAGAAAAACTCTGGAGGATTGTATTCAGATTGCCTTGACTTAAAATATTCCACTAAATTTCAGAAATAGCGGACTTGAATGGAAACTGGTAACTAGTCAGATGTATTGGTTGTTAGAAATAGTTAAAGACGAAGTGTAGCACTAAATTCTGAAATTGCACCTGGCTTTAGCGGAGACTGAAAATAATCCATAGATAATTTTTTAAAATGTTACCAAGACTTAAAGTAGTACTGAAATTATCTAAACTCATACCGACCTTCGTGGAAACTGAAAAATTGTAAATAAAAATTAAGCTAAGCGATAATATTACATCTATGGTAATTAGCATTATGGGACCCTACTTTTTTAAATAGAGCGTCAAATTTTATAGCGTTAATATTAGCATTAACTGACCCTACTTTGTACTATAGAGTCAAGATTTATAGCGTTAAATGGAACACCCTGGGACACTAACGGGAAGTTTGTATGGGAACAATAGGAATGGAACAGATAAGGTAACGTCTCATTAATGGACACATGCAACCGAGAAAAATGTTTTTGTGAGTTAAACACAAATTATACAACAACTAAAAAAGCTTTCCAGGCAAGAAAGAATAAGTCTTTTCGAGATATTAGACTGACCCTCTAAAAGGTTTTTATCGCGAATGCATGCTATCCTCACCACCGAAACGAGTAGCATAAAACACAACATATACTATCGCATCAACGAAATGATCAGCACAAAACACACCCTATACCATCTCATCAACGAAAGGAGCAGCATAAAACCCAAAATATACCATCTCATCAACGAAAGAGAAGCACAAAAACACCCTATACCATCTCATCAACGAAAGAGAAGCACAAAAACACACCCAATACTATCTCATCAACGAAAGAAGAAGCACAAAAACCAGAATATACCATCTCATCAACGAAAGAGAAGAACAAAACACACCCTATTCTATCTCATCAACGAAAGAGAAGCATAAAACCTAAAATATACCATCTCATCAACGAAAGAGAAGCACAAAAACACACCCTCTACCATTTCAACAACGAAAGAGAAGCACAAAAACACACCCTCTACCATCTCATCAACGAAAGAAGAAGCATAAAACCCAAAATATACCATCTCATCAACGAAAGAGAAGAACAAAACACACCCTATACCATCTCATCAACGAAAGAGGAAGCACAAAACCCAAAAGAGACCATCTCATCAACGTAGGAAGAAGCACAAAAACTTACCCTATACTATCTCATCAACGAAAGAAGAAGCACAAAATACACCCTATACCATCTCATCAACGAAAGAGAAGCACAAAACACACCCTATACCATCTCATCAACGAACGTTATTGCGAAAATGGGGTAGATACATTTGCCCTTGGGTATTGTCGTGATGATAGATCTATACTCGACATTATCTTTTCCAACTGAAATTTTATCTAAACTTATAAAATAATGTTTGAAAATTTGACAATGACAAATAGCTACAATAGTATCATCAAATATCTAATGATGGACGGTAAACAATTGACAGTTGAATTTAATAATGAAACATCAGGTATATGTTTTAACGGAACACGTGACAGGTTAAAACTTTCGCTCATCAGATCTGATAATAGCGTGTATTTCAATTATATCGAACAGTTGTATCAAAAGTTGCTAGCGGAATTTAAAACTCTCACAGCCCCATTAGCCAACAAAAATATACTAAACTCACAATTGATCTCGATCGGTCAAAAGTGTATTTTATCGACAAAAAATATCCTCTAAACAAACCAGAAATGAAAGATTTGCTTGAGTCCCGTCGCTGTGTGAGCGGTAAAGTAAAATTTAGTATCTATAGTCGTGATAGTGAAGTATTTTTAATATCAACAGTTGAAACATTAATCATTGGTAACGAGATATAAAATAATATCATTTTCATTCTAATGCTAGTTTAATTTCCGCCTTGTTAACTGAAACGTTCTAATGCACAGTTTAATTTTCATCCTGTTTTCTGATAAAAAAAAAAAAAAACTTGTGGTAGACTGATTATAAAACCCATTTGCCGTCTTTAGAATAATCGTATTCCACGCATGTGCTGTTCTAACAAATTCGTCACCTCTGCATGACAGAGCTTATCTAGATGAATCATAGCATTCCAACACTTGTTGTTTTGTCTGGTTATAAAATACCTGTCTGTGTAGTAGTCGTAGGAAACAAGGGTTTGGGGGGAGGGGGGAGGGGGGAGGTAGGTGGGCTAAAATCCTTCTTTCCTAATACTACTAATAATAGCTCAAAAAGTTAATTTAAAAGTCTGTTCCATGCCACAATATGAGACACATGCACTCAATAATTTAACAGTAGTTTACATGACTCAGTGACCTTTAAAATTTTGTTACTTCAGTCATAAGAAAGTCAGAATATCTCAGAAAAAGATTTTTAAAAATCGTATATAATATGAACAAAAATGACCCATAAGTAAATGTATTTTCTCTTCCCTTTTTTTCAAATGTTCAGAGATTGTCTTATTTCAATGATTGTTTTTCAGGGACCTATTTCAGGCTCTTGGGTCATTTTGCTCATACGTATTGTGAAACGGTCAGTAAACAAACTTTTTCTCTCAGTTAAAGAGAAGTATACAATTTTTGTCACTACAGAACTTTAAATTTCTCTTTTTATGATTTTTGAATAATTTAAAAAAGAACAGCACAGTATATGATAGTAAAGTCTCAGAACGAAGGTAACTTTAGCGCTGATTTCAAATGCGTGTTAGACCAGGGCTGCTGAATAGGTATCATTTTTATAAGTCTTTGGTCGAAACAAAACTGCTTAAGAAAACCAGATTTTATTCTTGCATATATCTTTAAAGCTTGATATAATTAAAATATTTCAACAATGTTTTCATTTTTGTATCAATAACTTATGGGAAACGAGGTATCATGTATGCTGCAACCCCCCATCTCCCCTACCCCCACCCCTCCACTTCTGCATGAATCCTATCTCGGCAACATCTATATCAGCACATTGATCTGTCATTTTGACAGTTCCTTCATCAACAAACTGACAGTGTGTATAAAAGTAATATCATGAATTGGGCAATGCCCCAGTAATGCAAGGACAGCTTCAGTCGCGTGTACGGACTGGCACATTGTCTATACTGGTCGTTTCATGACACAGTGGAGGACTATACCGGTAAAATAACACTTAAGAGTTTAAGGTTATTTTTCTTTGCACACACTTATTGACTTACCAAATCAGGTCTAATTAGACATTGGACAGTTTATTGGACAATAAATACAATTCGCGAAGAAATAACGTTAAACTATTATCAATCCTGAAATCATTTACCAAAACTGTTATTTGATTCTCTTACTCTCAGCTTTCTTTTTCCCGACCTTCAGATATCACGGTACTAATTCAGTTCCCATAGTAAACCTATGCAAACACCATGATATTAAAAATTCAATAACTTAGAATTTTTGAGTGCTGATGGCTAAACCTCAATTTGTCAGTATAGATGAAGCCTGGAAGTCAGCTTCTGTGCAGAGGAAAGACGCGCCATTTGCTGGACATGCATATGTTTGAAGCATGTGCTTTAAATTCGGCACCAAAGAGTCAGGTGCTAACTGTAATAATGAATGTCCCAAGTTCAAGACTATTAAAGGACTGAAATTACATCAATAAAACAATGTCTCTATTTTTATTCACTTTGAACTAGGATAAAATCTCAAAAGATTCTTTTTCCTAAAACAAAACTTACATTATTAAGCAATACTGGTTAGCTAAACCCGTATGTACTCAATTTAATGTTCACCCATATCTAGGCTGGTTCCCATTTTTCAACACAATTAGTATCGTGTGTCCTTCAAAACCCTATTACACAGGGATATTCTCCTTTTTAATATTGTATTTTGGCGCGAGGTTAATAAATTCATCAGCCCCGTAATGTGTCTGTGTGTGTTGGATTTTTACCGTAGCAATTTGAGTCACGTCGCTACAATATCTGTAGTATGGTGTTGTGAAGTCTAACACTGGGGCATTATGCGCAGATACGTAGCATCATATCCCACCCAGTCAAATTATCCTGACATCAGGCCGACTAGTCCCAACACTAACATCCTAATGCTGAGCATCTAGCGAGGCAGTTGCTAATAACCTTTTATGTCTTTGAAATGACTCGGCCAAATGGAACGGTCCCTTTAATGTGAATTTCGGCGAACGAAACGTTTGTAACCAAGGAAGATAATCGTTAAGTAACATTTTGCAAGCTAAATAGGTAAATAAATCAAAAAGTATTTTTTTAAACCATGAAACCAATTTTTCTTATATGGAGGCAGTTAATAAATAAATCATACCCATCAGGTGTCATTCGCTCCAAATAAATACTAGTTTCGTCATGTGGGTGAAGCTACAAGAAACCCAACTTTATCTCATACAACTACATTGCTATCAGTAATAACTTGCACTTAATGTGTATGATCTATTTCCTTTTTAGCATACTAAATAGTGATTTTTATACTAAACCAAGAAAAATTTCTAAAGTTGTGCGGATTTTTAGATTTATATTCACTTAAAATCTCCACTACATGTCATTTTTCCATAATGGCCTAAGTATTTCTATTCAAGGAAGTCAAAATTAGCCAAATTAGCACATGCTTCCAAACATTTAAATACAGGGTCGTGAACCATAGCTGTCGATCTGAGATTTAAAAAAAAGTCATTGTACCATAATCAAAATTCGTTGTGAACAAGCCGATTATAGGTTTATGACAGAGTTTAAACATAAAATGTGCCGGTTTCAATGAACACTTCAAACATAAGTTTCGTCTATGTTTTTGTTAACATTTTGGTTTGGAACTAAGTACGTATTCAAAATAAAAACACTCACAATATCCTAAATTTAATGAAAATGCTATTGTTTTGCTTCTATTGAAAATTTGACAACTTCCTCAAATGTCAAGAATTTCTAATCTTTTTCTGAAGAGTTAAATGACTTCCACATGTATTGTAGAATAACTTGATTTTTAAGGTGCACAATTTAACAGTTATTATCATCCATGTATTACTTAAATTTAATTATGATATAAATATAAATATGAATAAATATAGGTCTGAGTCATGCTAACGACCATTATATTACTATTGTGCGTGCTATAAATCAGCAAATTTTACGATCACATTAGCAAGGCCCCAAACGAAGACACTAACGAGAGTAGGCGTTCAAATTTAATTTGTTACTTAATAGATTACACAGACTAGAACATATCAGTATAATTTACCGAGGCTACGACAAAGACCTGTTTGTGGAGGCAACCCAAAGGGCTAAACAAACCGCGATGACCTCTTAAAATATGGTAAGAAGGAAGAGGCTATCTGATAGGATACCATTTATCCTGACCTACTATCCAGACAACCCCAAAGTAGGTAAAATCATCGCGAAACACTGGCCCATCGTGGAATCGTCGGACGTACTAAAGCTAATCGTTCCGAAAAAAAAAACCTGTAGTACCAATCCGAAAAAAAAAACGCTCAAGGACATCCTAGTCAGGGTGAAGTTAACGCCAATCTAATCAAGACCACCTAAGTCAATCTGGCCCCTGGGGCGATAAAAGATACAAAACCTGTCAAAATATGATAGAGACCAGGATATTTCTAGCACAGTTACTAGAGAAAAACTAAATATACGTGGTCAAAACAAAACGTGCAAAACAGAGAATGTTAATTATTTCATGATCTGTAAGATCTGTAGCCTTCAGTATGTCGGTGAAACTGAAAAACTACACAAAAGGATCAACCTTCACAGATCTGATTAGATGACAAGAAATCTGTACAGAAGCTCAGTCGCAGAATACTTCTCCTCCCCTGGCCACACTTTCAGTGATTTAAAACTTATTGCTATTGCTAGAACCCCAACTTGAGTTCCGAAACCAGGAAAGAAAAGGGATCTTACTCGATACGCCGCCTTAGAACGTTGAAACCGAATTTTTCAAACGAAGAAGACTAGAAAATGACAGCCATGCTCAAGTGGAATTATCTTTTGAAGCCGACAAATTGTCTTTTAATTTTTTTTTTCGAAATTGGCTTTAATAGCCTTACTATTAGAATGAAATATCCGGGATATAATTTGCGCTTACATAAAATTACACAAAGTATCAGATGTCTTTATGGCTCATCGATTTCTAGGTTAATACAAATATTTTCCAGTATCCGCAGCAAGCTGATATAGAGTGGATAAGACATAATACATTTTAAGGTTTAATTCCTGTACAAACAGCCATGTAAAGTTTTGCAAACACAACATTTTTTTGTGGGGTTTTTTTTTGTTTGTTTTGTCTATGTTTTGTATATGCATTTGAAAAAGATTTATTGAGTCAATAGAGCTCAGGCTAGTTAGATATTAGATATGGACTGTTCGTTATCAGTTTATTGCATATATATATATATATATATATATATATATATATATATATATATATATATATATATATATATATATATATATATATATATATATATATATATATATATATATATATATGTATATATATATATATGAAAGGATCTGTTTGTAATATTGTCTTTCACTGTGCGAAATCTTGAGAAGATCGCGTATTTTTGATTATATAGTTTAGGGTTGATTGTCATTTATGTAACTGAAATGGTGAGCTTCTGGTACACTGCAGGGTTAGTTTGAAATCCTCACTCGAATCTCGAGAAAGGAATGCATACACACTATAAGTTGAATTCCTGACGATAGTTAACATACCCCTAGTTAATATTATCATATCTGTACCTCTCATTCAGTCAATAATGTAAGCTCGATCTGAAATGAACTTTCGGTATCTCTTCCTAAAATGGAGCATAAATATTTCCGCAAGGAATGATTATTTACTATAGGATTGTAATATGTCTCTGTGATTCGGAAATGTCGATGCTCAAAGTCATTATGTCAGTTGACGGAATAGCCAGTTAGTGGAATATTATCTCCCTAAACATAATAAATTAAAATTTTTAAAAAAGAAAGCACCAGAAACAAAACTAAATCAATTGCCTATGACTTTTAACTAGATCTTCCACTATACCAGAAGCTCGTATGGGAATGGTAAAATAAATATATATATATATATATATATATATATATATATATGTGTGTGTGTGTGTGTGTGTGTGTGTGTGTTTAATTTTTAACGTAGCTTTCACAATTTTTCAGTCATATCTCAAGGATGTCTGCAGTGTGACAGTTTTTATAGTGATGCCAACACTGTGGTATCATGCCGTAAACATGTAGCATGATATCCCAAACAGTCACATTATTCTGACACCATGTCGACCAGTCCTAATACTAATCTCATAATGCTGAGCGTCAAGCGAGGCGGCTGTTAGTACCATTTTTAAAAGTCTTTGGTATGACTCAGCCGTGGTTCGAACCCGCGACCTCCCTCATCCGAGGCGAACGCTTTAACCACTAGGCCACCGGAGCGGTGTGAAAAAATAATGAAAGGTCAAAGTGAAAAGGTGAATTATCTTGAGGCTGTGCGATATATGATTGAATGTGGACGCAGTTGCCTAACCGGTCTGAGTGATAATGCCCTCTCTGAGATAGTAGATGTCTGTGTATTGTTTTGTTGCTGTCCATCGATATATCTGTCCTGAATTTGTTCTAGCCCAATAGCATATTAAGTTTATAACTCGTAGCCGTGACTTTTTACTCATTTTGCCATAGTCATAAATAGACGAACTGATGAAATTTTCAGGCTGTAATAGTTAAACTACTTGATGTAGACAAATGATCTTGTATTAGCGTTCTTCACTTCACTTCTTACATATTTTTAAAACATTTATTTTAGACTTTTTGTACTGTTTGAAAAAGAAAATCGTTAGCGCGACTAAGCAAGAAATAAACAATTGAAGGAGACATAATCAATTGTCTTTGTATAGATGCATTTATATGTGGTTTCACTACCTGGATGTTCGGGCAAGTTTTTCTCCTCTTTATAGCTTTAATGGTCATAAACCAGATGAGTTTACTGGACGGCCTGTTGTCTCTAGTCCGTCTTCCTGCTTCATCCGTCCTAGTCAGCACAATTTTTTTTTTTATCGCTACTCGTCCTAAGCTACATGGAGGATTGTTATGAAGCTACACACATTCATCCCAATGTGTATTTGGTTCACAAATGAAAATGGTGCCGTCTAGCGTTCATATGGTAGCCACGGCATTCATCTTGAAAATATTGTTGTCGCTACTACTCCTGAACAGAAAGTGATACTGTCATAGGGTTTTCGCCAGAACACTCCTTATGATATCCGGTTGATCCTAGATGAAAAGTGTTCTTCTCTGTCTTCCAGAAAGCTGCCACAGCAGCTATATTGAAATCTTGTTATTGCTACTATTGAATTGATGGTCACATCAGCATGGGTTTTTCACTAAAAGACTGTTATGATATCTACATTTTGTTTTCACCAGAAGACTTCTCATAATGTCTAGTTATTCCTAAATGAAAACGGTCACCACACCTGCCATCCAGAAATCATTTTATAGCTAGTCATGAATGGATGGTTACAGCAACATGGTGAACGTGTACAAGTGGGTGGTTGCCTTCCCTAATTTTGAAAAAAAATCCCTTACCCTTTTATAGACTGATCTCATTGATTTGCCTTCCCCACCCCCAGCTTTGTCTCTACCC